>JAVJIF010028873.1:0-44245 GCA_038442645.1 Agave tequilana | reverse complement strand
TGCGACGGTTCTGTCCGAACCGTCACAACTGTTGAAATCTGGCGGACGAGAAAGCCCCTCCCGGAGCGCTATAAATAGCGCTCCGATTTCCCTTTCTCAGACACACCAACAGCGAAATCTCTCTCTCTCTTTGAGTTCTGATGTGCCTGAGTGAGTTTCGGCGTTCTGAACTGGGCTTCCAGCGTGAAGTAGGAAAGCGACTTCCAAAGAAGATTCTGCGAAATTTGTTCTGAAAGAGGAATCAGAAATTCACAATTCTGTTATAGAATTGTTGTCTGAATCTAGTACTTCTGAAGAGAAATATTCTTCAACCTTCCTTCGTCCTCAACAGTGGGTGCTACTCCAAGTAAAGGCAAATATTCATCTGAAATTTGTCCTTGTACCGCTGCTTCACAACATCCTGTGAAGGTACTGGTTGACTACAGTTCGACCGTACGGTGTTTGGTAGTGCTATTCAAATACCGTGAAGGAGTGTTGTATCTTGGGATACCGCGTCCATTATCCCGTTAGCACCGGTGCGGGGGACGTAATTGTCTTAAGGAGATTCGCTCTAAGTGTACCTCACTCCAAATACTGTATAAGTGGATTAAGTCCTTTATACAGGGGATATACTTTACAGTATCGAGACTGATTTAGATTCAGTCTAATTGGTGTTTAACCAAGGAAGGAAATTGAAAGGTGGTTCTTAAATTAAGGAACGTTCTATTGAACGGAAAACCTCCCACCTGATATTTGCTGACGTGGCAATTAGATTGTTGATATCTCAGTGATCTTGATTAGTTGTCAGATTGATTTCTGTTAGCAGATAACCACAGTGACAAACAAATCAAATGCTACTAAATAATTTTGTTAATTAGCTGGGACCAATATGTCTTGTGACTTTCTTCTTCTTCTTCTTTCCTTGTCATTTCGGTATAGGATTAGTAGAAGATAAGTTCCATTGCAAGGCAAAACAAAGAGGACTGCTTGAGTATAACATTGGAAAGAGATCGTAGAATGATGGGTTCCCCCCCTCTCCTACGTATAGGAAATGTATTATTTGGGAATTTCTTAAACCAACCTTCATGTGATACATTCATAGATTTGTTAATTCAGGATAATTCCTAAATATAAAGCAGTGCAGTGTGTGTGTATGTGTATGTGAAAATTAGATCTACAAGGTCATTGTAGATAGCTATCTACAACGGATAATATGTGAAGCAATGTAAGACGTCTTAGGATAATTCATTTCGATCATCTTGATATTCACTGTAGTGGTCAATTTCTAACCTTTACAGGATCAAGACACGGTCTCATCTCATCAGAAACTTTCAAAGAAAAACAACATGGTATGCCAAACAGAGTTTCTCCCTAAGAGCATCCCCCCGCTGTTCCTGAGGTCACTCCTTCAGAGGAATCAAAGGCTTCAAGGACACTCTTCCTTCCGAGAAATCCACTACCTCGAGGATGCTCTCCTTCTGAGAGCATCGTCACCCCTAGATCAATTCTTCCCGTCCCGAGCAAGACGGCCGCAACAACCAGCCTTATTGGTATCCGCCTGCATTCATAGAGTCTGTTACGCCACCAGGTCATCTCACGTTTCAAACGTCACAATAACTCCTACTTCAGTGCAGACTATTATAGAAAGTAGCAGAAATCACTCCCGCAATCAAAGTATAATTCAGGTCATTATGAATGAATCGCAATGTGCAGATCATGCGGTTATTGAAACCCGTATGACCCGCACTGTCAGTGAAGACTCCCTGTGCCCTGGGTATATATACACTAGGGGATCAAAGAAAAGAAGGGACGACCCATACCACCAACACTTCCCTACAAGGATCAGCCATCAGAAATAAGAAGAGATCAGACCCTAAAGATTCAAAGAATCCTCCTCCTCAAACTACTGTCCCACTATAGTTGAGACTACCACGGAGTTCTAACTCTTCAGAATTCACTGTAACCTCTTAAAAATAGTGAATTCTTTCTCTCCTCCCCATGTTTTTTCTCAAATTGTATTTTCACGAAAATTCTATGTCTTTGCATTGCTATATTATTCTCTCTCACAAATCCTATTACAAATTGAGTATAGATAAATTTTTCTGAGAAATTTACCCCTACATTTTTGGTGCTTTCATTAAGATCTGAATCTCTACACTCAAGATCTCTCCCTCTACAAACTTCCTCAAAAAGCCTCTTTCAGATCACCGATCGTCCAACGCAAGTGAATCACTGATGTCACAACCCAAAAGGCAAGGCCAAATCCACCACTTTGGGCACGACCTCCAAACCAATCAACAATCAACCGCTCGCGGAGAGAACTGCTTCCATCTCGCCACAAGAGCCGTCCTTCAGCGCTCACTTTTTTCCAAGCAAGAAGATCAGCTCTTTCAGGTGCTCCACGAGAAGAGAGAGAAAATAAAGGAACAACAACTACAGTCAAATCGCTAGCGACAGCAGATGACGCTCGATCGTGACAACATCTTCCATGAACAAGATGACCTAAAGCTGCTCAACCAACATCTTTAAACCCAAGTCGCTGCCCCCTAGAATAACTCCGAGTGAACAGAGGGAGACCCTGAAGCGGAAGGTCCCCAAATCTCTATGCCCTCGACGAGCTAATCCAGAAGCTAATCGTGGAGGTTAAGTTACCTCAGCACCTGATCCCGATCATCCACCTCCATGACTTCCCGCTTTCTAAGGACATCTAAGAGTGAGATTCTGAGGAAATTCTTGACTCCCACCTTTGATAGCTACACCAGAGCGAGCAATCCGGTAAGCACATCTAGCACTTTCAAGACAAGATGATGTTATACTCCCGCAATGACCCGGTAATGTGTCTTACCTTCCCTTAAAGCCTAAGAGGCGCGGTATCAGAGTAGTTCTACTCCCACCACCGCGCTCTCTCTACAACTTCTCGGAGGTTATTGAGGCATTCCTTACACAGTACGCCACTCGCAAGAATCTAAGAGGAGTAGTTATTTGGTAGGAGAAATTCGTGTAAAATTTTCTTGAATCAATGAAAAATTACAACGGATCAATACTCCAATTACAAGAGAGGAAAGATATTTAAGCTCAAATCTTCCCTTTGTTTAGTGCTGGGCTCTTGATGTGGCGATGGAAAGTGATTCTTGTTTTTCATTGACTGGGTGAACGTCACGATCTTTTGGGAATCTTCTCTTGGACGGTGGACGAAGTAACACAGCTTCTGCCCAACCAAAAATCTCAAAGAGATTGTAGGCAAGAACAAACTTATACGCAGCAAGTTGCTAGAAGAGTTGAACTCTCTCTTTTATTTTATTTTTCTCAATTAGGAATTCTGATCAAAATTTTCTAAGTTATCCGACCTTTTTCACCAGAAAATTCCCCCTTGCTCAATAGCAAACTGAGCTATTTATAGGGGTCTCGGGGGGTAAAACTGTCCCCTGAAAGCACTCCATAATGGGGGTTAACTCCCTCATTACGTGGGCAGTAATTGACCCAGTAATAAGGGCAGTTATAACTGAGATGCAGGGTTCTTCTATAGTTGAAACGCGGGCTTCAAGCCTCGCGTTTAGCCATTGAGGTAACGCTTGAACTTTGCATTTGGTTGAAATATGAGCTTCAAGTTCTGCGTCAAGTTTTGTGTAAGACGCGGGCTTCAGACTCTGCGTCTTGGTCATTGTGGTGAAGTAGAGACGTAGGTGTCGACCCTCAGGTCTTGGTACTGTAGTGATGCTACTGCAGTGATGCTGAGACGCGGGCTTCGACCCTCGCGTCTTGGTGCTGTGGTAGTGGCAATGATTAACCCGCGTCTGGGGTTTAGACTCTACTTTCTGATGACTTATCCTCAGTTATTTTTGGACAGTCTACAGAATTTCCTCCAAAGTTTTCGATATTCCGCAGTTGATTGGGACGGATTTTGAAATACTTTGGACTTTGATTGGATTCATACTCCTCATGATTGGATTGACAATCATTTGAGATACTCTGAGCTTGATCCTGCCTGGAATGTGGTCTTCGTGAGTGTACTATAAAACCCTTTGAAGCCACCAGGGATGATCGTGGTGAGTATTTAGATACGCAGTCTAGACCTCCTCAGTGCTCTAAGTTGGTGAACTGTTGAACCAGGTAAACGATCATCTGTTTGTGCCAGTATACTATTGAACTGATTGCAGAAGTAAAGACTAAATGCGAGTCTTGTAGACGCAGATGTTACGTCGTTTTAGAGACGCAGTCCTCATTCGAAATGGGGACACATCTATTACTCTGCTGAAGAGACGCGGCCTCTGAAGGGACGCAACTTTGAAGTGAAGACACATCTATACTCTGTTGACTAGACGCACCATTGGTCTTGCATAAGAGACGCGACCTTTGGAGGGATGCGGCTTCGTTAAACGCGAGTCCCGCGTTCTAGGCGTGTTGCCACGTGTTTGGCGGAGTTGGGGACATCTTTCCTTTAACGTGTGAAATTTGCGTCCATTTAACGTGCATGCCACGCGTTGGGCGAGGATTAAGCCTCGAGATACGCGCCGCATATCTCTGCGGATCACTGTGCCTATAAAAGACAACAGTCTTTCAAGAGTCATCATTAGACTCTTCTTCTTTTTGTATCGTCCCATTTTTTTGTAACACTCCATTTATCAAATAAGAGTGTTTGTGTTGCTTTTATCATTTTTTCTTAGTCAAATAATAAAAGTTCTCAAATTCTTGTTTATCCTTTCGGACTCTTTGCTTGTTTAGATGAACTTACCTTTCGTAGTCGCAACTCTTGAATGTTTGTGAAAACGCAGTCCTTAGTCATCTTGACAGGGCACGACCAGGAATAACAAAATCAGGCTGTACTGAGTTCATGATTGAGACACAACTTTCATCTATAGTGGAGACGCGGACATGAGGAACGCGACTCTGAACTACTGATGGAGACGCGATTTTGGCTCATCAAGAATGACGCGCGGGTCTCAGCTGGTTGGTGGGGATGCGGCTCTGACTCAACAGAGACGCGATTCTGGTCCCTTGAGAGGGCGCAGCCTTGAAGTGCGAGCCTATGTTCTTGATAAAGGGGACATAGCCTTCAGGTTTATAAAAGGACGCGGACTTCAAGACGTAACTTTCAAGTCTTGTGAATGGGTGTGAACTCAGGATGCAACCCTGAATAGTCATGGAATATTGTACCAGCTTGCTAAGGAGACGCGGCTCTGAACAACTTAAGGAGACACGGTTGTGGTCTCTTCAATTAGACGAAAGGAACGCAGCCCTTGGGTCTATGAAAGGTCGCAGACTTATGCACGCGGCCTTTGAGTCTGTGCAAGAACGCAACCTTCAAGTCTTGTGAATGGAGGCGAACTTCACGACGTAGCCTCCTAAGCATCACATGCAGTCCGTCTTAAAGATCTTGTTAGATATTTTAATACCAAGCCAGCGTTGACGGTTGGGGAATTGTATCATTGGTGTTTCCCGGAGCGACAATCCATGTGTCCCCTCCCCATTGGATTTGATGTTTGTGCGGGAATTAAGGTTGATGGTTTTGATTTTTATGCCATTAATTGTAAGCCTTATGGCTTGCCTATAAATAGGCCTCAGCCTCTTAACAGTCCATTATCTAGACTATTTTTCTTTGCGAGCATGCACGCTAAAGGTCTTCGTCATGATTTGTCTAACTTCCCTTCAGGAGGATGTGTTCCAATGAACAGTAAGAACTCAAAGCTTCCATACTTTCCTTTAATCTTCTCCAAAGATTGTCACTATCAAGTGATTTCAAGATCAAAAAGTATCGCTTTAAGTGCTTTTACGACCGCGTCTTGATGAATAAAGTACAACTTCTAGAGAACTCTTCCCCGGTTAGGAGCTATTTGTCGCCATGAAATACTCAGTCCCACTGAGTTTCTATTTTCCTGTTCATTGAAGAAATTTGATATCTTGATCTTCTCTTGAAATCTGATTGATGCGCCCGTGTTCGGTAGTCGCATCTTTCAGACTTCTTGATGAAGCGTGAGCTGACTAGCTTTAAACTCTAAGTCACAAGTCCTTCGAATGTGAATGTGATAAACTCTGTGCTTGGATGTTGAAATGCAAGCTTTGTACATGAATCTTGCGTTTGAGGTTCTTGACTTAGAAAATTCTAGCTCTTTTTTGAGACCTCTGGACTTAGGTGCGGCAACCCCTGTATCTCAAATGCGGGTTTGGCGAACTCTGTGTCTGGGTTACCTCGCGTCTTATATCTCGGACGCAGGTCTAAAACCAGACTGCGTTTAAATCCATACTCTCTGCACTGGTCAAATCCGCGTCTGAAGTTCATAACTTCAGTCTCGCGTCTGCTCTTCAAATTTTCTATTCATGCAGAATTTTAACCTTCTAGTTTTTTCTTCTTGCAGGTTCTGGCAGCCTCAGTCAGTCTTTCGCATCTTCGCTGGGCTCATGGGATAATATTTCGACCAGCTAGCTTGTTCGATTGGCGAACACTCGGGGAGTCAAAACTCCTATTCATGGGCAAGCTTGGTTCATGGAAGACTATTTGGACCAGCCAGCCCGCCCAAGCTCTTAGGAAATCAGAGCTCCAGTCCATAGGCGAGGAGGATTCGTGCAGTCACTGATATCCGTCAAGGCCTTATTGGACATGGTGCATAAGCAACACCCCGGGTTCGTCATGGTCAAAGTGGGTATGGTGGTGGGTATGATACCCTTGAAGGCCACAGAAAAGAGGATGTCACCAGTAAGGTCTCGGATCCTCCCTTTACCAATCTTGATCAAAGAAGATCCAGCTTTTTAGTGACAAAAACTGCCATTAAGTGAAGGATTACGACCTACACCAGTTAGTCGGGGGGAATCAGAATGCTCCTCCGCATTTTGACCTCGAGAAACACCATTGTTCTCAGTTAGCGATGAGCTTTTTCAATGTTCACATCATGCATCATAATATAATCAGTACTCAGTCGTCTCAACACTGATCAACTGTGACATGATTCAGTAGAAGAAGAGAGGAGCCTTTCTTGCGCTCTTCCAAACATCTTGTATCTGGAGCGATGTAAATATCTTGAGGAGTGAGTGCAATCTTTCGCTGAGAGAGAGGGGCTTCTTTATACCCCTTTATTGTAACACTCAATCTTATTGTATAAGAGAACGTCTTGTATCACTTTCATATATTTGAATATCAATAAAAGTGACACTTTTTCTTGTCTTCTTATATGTGTTGAATTCTTTTTTGCATTGAAAATCAGAAAACAGAAGTAGCAACTTTTGGCTTGCTAAAAATGTTATATTTACTTAACAAGTCAAAGTTGAGAAAAAATTCCATTTCAGAAATTTGAGATTGTTGTCAAAGGTGTGATGTTAACTTGACAGGAATGTAGGTCAGAGGTGTGATATTAACTTGACTCCATGGGAATTTCAGCTTCATTTGGGAAGACCGAAAACATCACTGTCATAGGTGTAATGTTAAACTTGATAGTGAAGATAATGCGAGAGGTGTAATTTTAAATTTGGTATTAGTCATCTCAATTCGATAGGGAAGTGTTGGCCCAAGGTTACAATCACCCTTGTTTAGTGTATTTTGATGATTACAAAACATATTAGTTATTTGTACTAATAACAATTGTTGTTTAAGTGTGTTTCAGATTTATTATCATACTAGAAGTACTCTCACTCAAATACAAGGCTTTTGGACTCAAGACTATTCAATTTGGGCTCAAGTTGCAACATTGAAGATCAAGTGAAGATAGCCCACCTTGAAGAATAGCTTTGAAGTCTTTTAGAAGTTTGTAAGTTTAGAATGTTAAAGTTTGAATATAGGAAATTTGGCTCTAGGATTTGCACACACACTTGTTTCATGTATTTCCTATGTTTTGAAATAGGTTTTGAAAATGGTTATTTCTAAGTTTTATGCCTTAGTTTATATATACATGTACCAAAGCTTTATATCCTGAAAAACTTGTTTAAAAACATGTGTATAAACTATTTTCTGCATAATACTTAGCTATATGTATTTTTAAAATATTTATCAAAATTTTTCTAACTCAAAATAGCCCTGTTTTTCAGTGTCAGGCAACATCGGTCGACCGGCCCGGTCGACCGGCGCTGTGCCTGGACATGCACTGTTTGTGCATGTCCGTCGGTCGACCGGACCAGTCGACCGACAGAGAGCATTCTGCTCTCGGGAATTTTCGGTCGACCGGACCGGTCGACCGGAAGAAGGAAACTGTGTTTCCTCCTTTTGGGTCGGTCGACCGGACCGGTCGACCGGGAGCCAACGGCTACTTCCAGCTGGCCTGGCGGTCGACCGGACCGGTCGACCGCCAAGCCTGCAAAATAGCAACGGCTCTTTCCTCTTTGGGATTTTCTGAAAATCTGTTTTCTTTTTCTGTTTTAACAGACTTTTGGAGAGTTGTTGGGGTGCTTTTGCAGGTTGAATTAGGTGAAAAGAAAATGTTTTTAACTTATTTTCAACCCTATAAATAGAGGAGAAGTCTCTCCTTCATACTACTAAGAAAAATTCCTCAAGTTTAGTTGTTTTCAAAGAGAAAAGAAAAATAGTTTGAAGCTTTCAATTCCCACTCTTTCAAGATTGTTTTTCAGTTGTGTTTGATTCTCTATATCACTCTACAACTGAAGTTTTCTCACCACACTTCATAGAGCCAAAAATCCTATACTCATTCTATAGTGAAGTTGTAAATTGAAGTGAGAGTGTTGTAAAAGATTGAGAAAAAGTGTAGTGATCAAGTTGTGATCACTTTGTTCTTGTAATTCCTTCTTGTGGAGCAACCTCTTCGGTAGAGGTCCTTTGTATTCGGTGGAGCTCGGTGCTCGGTCTTCGGTAGACCAATTGTAAAGGCATCCTCGGTGGATAGTGGAAACCCTTCACGGAGGTGAAGGCGGGGACTAGAGCAAGTGTGCTCGAACCTCGAAACAAATCATCTTATTTGCGATTGCCTTTGCGTTATTCTTGCTTTACATTTCTCTTGCTTTATATTGTCTTGAATTATTTGCTTGAGAACTAACCCTCTACTTGTGCAATCTTGTCTTGTTTACTTTACTTGCTATACTTGTTGTGTTACATTGTGTGCATCTCATTTCTCATCATCATACTTGGCATTGATCGATCACACCTCAATACAACACGATTGCATTGCGCACCTCTAACCCATATCTAGGGGAATTGGGAGGAAGGAGTTCAGAACCTCGCAAGGGGTATTCGGCTCTTAGTCGTGTTTTGAGAGATCGTTGCATCACTCATTTAATTAAAGTTTAAAAAGATCATTAGATTAGCATTCACACCTATTCACCCCCCTCTAGGTGTTTTTCAATTGGTATCAGAGCTTGGACTCTAGGATTTGGTTTAACCACCTTAGAGAAGATCCTAATTTGCTAATCATTTCATTCATACTCATATAGTAAAAATGGCCGATGGAATTAAAACCCCTCCTAAGTTTGATGGACTTAACTTTCCCATATGGAAAGTTAAGATGACCGTGTTTTTGCAATCTCTAGGTAGCCGAGTTGCAAAGGCCGTGACTAAGTCCTTTAGTGTACCCCCCGGTGACGAATCCACTTGGTCCGAAATAGAGACTAAGGAATTCGATGTCAATGCCAAAGCTCACTATGCACTTCTACAAGCCCTTAATGATGATGACATATCTAGGGTTATACATTGCAAATCCGCATATGAGATTTGGTCACACTTGATAGTCACACATGAGGGGACCTCACAAGTAAAGAAGGCTAAGATTGACCTTCTTCGGTCTCAATATGAAACATTTTGCATGCAAGAAAATGAAACCATAGATGATATGGTTACAAGATTTACCAAGATTACTAATGGACTCTCTTCCTTAGGTGAAGATATCAACAATGATCAAAGAGTAAGGAAGATAATCCGGGCTCTTCCTCCTTCATGGGAAGTTAAAGCTACAACCTTGAAGGAACTCAACGACAATGAAGAGATGGAGCTCATAGGTCTCATTGGGAACCTCAAAACCCATGAGATGGAAAGGAAAGCAAGGGAGGACATGGCTCCTACCAAGAAGAAGACCATCGCCTTCAAGAGTCAAGCTACACACTCCGATGAAGATGATGAAGAAGAAGATGATGAGGAGCTCTCACTCCTTGTTAAGAATGTCCGGAGGATGTACAACAAGGCGAAGTACCAAGGTAGAAGGAGATGGCAAGGAGGCAAAGAAGAAAGAAAGATCATATGCTTCAATTGCCAAAAACCGGGACACATTGTGGCGGAGTGTCCGGAAAAAGCAAAGCCTTCCACTTCAAAGAAGCCTTACAAGAAGAAGGCTATGAAGGCAACTTGGGATTCGGAGACCGAATCCGAAGAAGAGATTGACACCGCCAACATGTGCTTCATGGCCAATGAAAGCACAAGCAAGGTAACCCCTTCCACCCCTTTTGATGATGAACTCTCCATGGATGAACTAGGAGAAGCTTTTGTTGAGTTATCACAAAATTATGATTTCTTGAAGAAAAAGTATTTAAAAATGAAAAAGGAAAATGAATCTTTAAGTCATCAAGTTTTTACTCTTACAAAAGAAAAGGATGATTTGGTTTCCAACTTGACCACTACTAAAAATGATTTTGAAAAATATAAGATTTCTTGCAAAGGTAAGGCCCCACTAATTGATTCTAATGAAGTTTCTATGCTTAAGGAAAGATTAGATTCATTAAGTGTTGTTTTGAAAAATTGTGAATTTAACAAGAAGAAAATTGAGGCTATGTTTCCTAAGAAGCAAGCCCCAAAGAAAAATGCTCATGTTCATGTTCATGCTACACAACCTAAACAACATGGCAAAACCCCAAAACATGCTCACACTACACATCATGCTTTCATGTATAGAAAAGTGTACTCATGTTCACATTGTGGGCGGAAAGGACACTTAGCTAATTTTTGTTATGATAGACTAAGTGCATCACATCATAATGTTTGGGTTCGTAACACTAACTTTCAAGGACCCAAGAAAGTTTGGGTACCAAAGTCAACTATTGTTTTAAATGATGTAGGTACTTTCCAAAGCCCAACGACGTAGAGGTTTGTGGTATCTTGATAGCGGTTGCTCAAGGCACATGACTTGGGACATCAACAACTTTGCAACCCTATCAAGATATCATGAAGGTGGCACCGTCACCTTCGGAGATGACGCCAAGGGTAAAATCATCGTATTGGTAATGTAAAACTTGGCACCTCTCCTTTAATTGAAAATGTAGTTTTAGTTGATGGCCTCAAGCATAATCTCTTGAGTGTGAGTCAACTTTGTGATAAAGGTTTTGATGTAGTTTTTGATAATGTTACTTGTAAAGTTATTGATAGAATTTCTAATGTTTGTGTATTTTCCGGTTTTCGTGAAAGTAATGTTTATATGATTGATATGTTGAACATGTCTTGTAATATTACTTGTTTGAAAGCCCTCGATGATGACTCTTGGTTGTGGCATAGGAGATTAGGGCATATTTCTTTTGATCATATTTCTAGATTAAATTCAAAGGAAATGGTGAAAGGTATTCCTTGCTTGAATTTTGAAAAGGACCGAGTTTGTGACGCATGTCAATTTGGGAAACAAACTAAGTCTTCTTTCAAGTCAATTAAGGATATCATGACATCACGTCCTTTGGAATTAATCCATATGGATCTATTTGGCCCAACACAAACCAAAAGTCTAAGTGGGAATAGATTTGCTTATGTTTTGGTTGATGATTTTTCAAGATTTACATGGGTTTTCTTTCTTGAACACAAAAACCAAGCATTTTCGTATTTCCAAACTTTTAAGAAAAGAGTTGAAAAAGAAAAGGATTCTTTGATTTTGAGAATAAGAAGTGATAGAGGAGGTGAATTCATTAACCAACCCTTTACCACTTTTTGTGATGAACATGGAATAAAGCATGAACTTTCTTGTCCTAGAACTCCACAACAAAATGGAGTAGTTGAACGGAAAAATAGAACATTACAAGAGATGGCTAGGACAATGCTAAGTGAATATGGTCTACCACATTATTTGTGGGCCGAGGCCGTAAATACATCATGCTACATATCTAATCGTGTTTTCTTGTGTAAAAATACTACTAAAACTTCTTTTGAAATGTATTTTTCTAGAAAACCTAATGTTTTCTATTTTAAAGTTTTTGGATGCAAATGTTTTGTTTTAAATACAAAAGATAATTTGGGAAAATTTGATCCTAAATCTTATGAGGCTATTTTTGTAGGTTACTCAAACACTAGTAAAGCTTATAGAGTTTTCATTAGATCATCTTTGACTATTGAAGAGTCTATTCATGTTAAGTTTGAGGAATCTAACAAGTTTGTTAAGAATGTTGTAGAGATAGATGCATTGGATGAAGGCATGGAGAAAGTGACCTTGGAGGATGCTTCTACTATGGGAGACAAACAAAGGATGATGAAGGAAGCAATGCTAAAGTGGAAGAGGCACAAGAGAATGAAAATCAAACACATGAGGTGGAGCCTACTCAACCACTACCAAAGGATTGGAGATACAATCCACATCATCCCAAGGACCTCGTCATAGGTGAAGTATCAAAAGGGGTAACTACTCGCTCTAAAATTCAAGATTATTGTGGCCACTTTGCATTTATTTCACACATAGAACCCAAAAATGTGCTCGAAGCCGAGGCCGATTCATATTGGTTGCTAGCCATGCAAGAGGAGCTCAATCAATTTGAGCGCAACCAAGTTTGGCACCTTGTTCCTAGGCCCCACGATAGACCAACAATTGGTACTAAGTGGATCTTTAAGAATAAGTTGGATGAATCGGGTAATGTAGTTAGAAACAAGGCTAGGTTAGTTGCCCAAGGTTACACTCAAATCGAAGGGATCGATTTTGAAGAAACCTTTGCACCCGTAGCACGGCTTGAAGTCATACGGATGACATTAGCATTTGCCTCATATAAAGATTTCAAATTATTTCAAATGGATGTTAAAAGTGCTTTTCTAAATGAATTTATTGAAGAGGAGGTGTATGTTGAACAACCCCCGGGTTTGTTGATCCTACACATCCGGATTTTGTTTTTAAATTAGATAAAGCTCTTTATGGTTTAAAACAAGCCCCTAGGGCTTGGTATGAAAGACTTTCTTCATTTTTGATTTCAAATGGTTTTAAGAAAGGTAAAATTGATATAACTTTGTTTACAAAACATGTAGAAAATGACATTCTTATTGTGCAAATTTATGTAGATGATATTATTTTTGGTTCTACTAATGAATCTCTTTGCAAAGCTTTTGAGTCATGCATGAAGGATGAATTTGAAATGTCTATGATGGGGGAGCTCAACTATTTCCTTGGACTCCAAATCAAGCAAAGGAAGGATGGGATCTTCATCAATCAAGCCAAGTACACAAAGGAACTAATCAAAAGGTTTGGACTTGAAGGATCAAGAGTAAGCAAAACTCCTATGGCAACAACTACAAAGCTTGACAAGGATGAACAAGGTAAAAGTGTAGACATTAAACTTTATAGAAGCATGATTGGTAGTTTGCTTTTTTTAACGGCTAGTAGGCCGGATATTATGTTTTCCGTTTGTCTTTGTGCACGTTTTCAATCTTGTCCTAAAGAATCTCACATAATAGCGGTTAAACGCATAATTAGATACCTTAAGGGCACTATTGAAATGGGTTTATGGTATCCTAAAACCGGATTATTTGAAATGAAGAGTTTTTCGGATGCCGACTATGCGGGTTGTAGGGTAGATAGGAAGAGCACAAGTGGAACATGTCAATTCTTAGGTAATTGTCTTGTATCTTGGTCTTCCAAAAAGCAAAATTCGGTAGCCCTATCAACCGCCGAGGCAGAGTATGTTGCGGCCGGAGCTTGTTGTGCACAAGTTCTTTGGATGAAACATACTCTCCTTGACTATGATTTACACTTTGATCATGTTAAAATATTTTGTGATAATACTAGTACTATTCACATGACAAAGAATGCAAATCAACATAGTAAAACCAAACACATTGACATTAGGTATCACTTTCTTTGAGATCATTATGAGAAAGGTGATATTGATATTGATTATGTTTCTACCGATTTTCAACTTGCCGATATTTTTACTAAACCTTTAGACTATGCTAGATTTTCATTTATTTGTGGTGAGTTGAATGTTTGTATTATGGATTCTTAAAATTAACCCTTTTATCTAATTTTCAATTATTTTGTTTTTAACCCTTTTTGATGTATGACAAAAGGGGGAGAATAAGTTTGTTAAATAAGTGTTTAAATTTAAACTTTCTAAGTTTGATAAAGTTTGATACTATTTGAGTTTCAATTCATGAAGAAAAAGAAAGTTTGTGTTTATTTGAGTTTTGTGTTTATTTGAGCTTTTGGACAAAAACTATTGTGTTTGTTAAATGCTTTATGTATGCTTACATAGCTTTTCATATTCATGATAAATACATAGCATTGTTTGAGGGGGAGCTTTCCAAGCTTTTCTTCCTTTATGTGTTTCAATAACTTATATGTTTTGTCATCATCAAAAGGGGGAGATTGTTGGCTCAAGGTTACAATCACCCTTGTTTAGTGTATTTTGATGATTACAAAACATATTAGTTATTTGTACTAATAACAATTGTTGTTTAAGTGTGTTTCAGGTTTATTATCATACTAGAAGTACTCTCACTCAAATACAAGGCTTTTGGACTCAAGACTATTCAATTTGGGCTCAAGTTGCAACATTGAAGATCAAGTGAAGATAGCCCACCTTGAAGAATAGCTTTGAAGTCTTTTAGAAGTTTGTAAGTTTAGAATGTTAAAGTTTGAATATAGGAAATTTGGCTCTAGGATTTGCACACACACTTGTTTCATGTATTTCCTATGTTTTGAAAATAGGTTTTGAAAATGGTTATTTCTAAGTTTTATGCCTTAGTTTATATATACATGTACCAAAGCTTTATATCCTGAAAAACTTGTTTAAAAACATGTGTATAAACTATTTTCTGCATAATACTTAGCTATATGTATTTTTAAAATATTTATCAAAATTTTTCTAACTCAAAACAGCCCTGTTTTTCAGTGTCAGGCAACATCGGTCGACCGGCCCGGTCGACCGGCGCTGTGCCTGGACATGCACTGTTTGTGCATGTCCGTCGGTCGACCGGACCAGTCGACCGACAGAGAGCATTCTGCTCTCGGGAATTTTCGGTCGACCGGACCGGTCGACCGGAAGAAGGAAACTGTGTTTCCTCCTTTTGGGTCGGTCGACCGGACCGGTCGACCGGGAGCCAACGGCTACTTCCAGCTGGCCTGGCGGTCGACCGGACCGGTCGACCGCCAAGCCTGCAAAATAGCAACGGCTCTTTCCTCTTTGGGATTTTCTGAAAATCTGTTTTCTTTTTCTGTTTTAACAGACTTTTGGAGAGTTGTTGGGGTGCTTTTGCAGGTTGAATTAGGTGAAAAGAAAATGTTTTTAACTTATTTTCAACCCTATAAATAGAGGAGAAGTCTCTCCTTCATACTACTAAGAAAAATTCCTCAAGTTTAGCTGTTTTCAAAAGAGAAAAGAAAAATAGTTTGAAGCTTTCAATTCCCACTCTTTCAAGATTGTTTTTCAGTTGTGTTTGATTCTCTATATCACTCTACAACTGAAGTTTTCTCACCACACTTCATAGAGCCAAAAATCCTATACTCATTCTATAGTGAAGTTGTAAATTGAAGTGAGAGTGTTTGTAAAAGATTGAGAAAAAGTGTAGTGATCAAGTTGTGATCACTTTGTTCTTGTAATTCCTTCTTGTGGAGCAACCTCTTCGGTAGAGGTCCTTTGTATTCGGTGGAGCTCGGTGCTCGGTCTTCGGTAGACCAATTGTAAAGGCATCCTCGGTGGATAGTGGAAACCCTTCATGGAGGTGAAGGCGGGGACTAGAGCAAGTGTGCTCGAACCTCGAAACAAATCATCTTGTTTGCGATTGCCTTTGCGTTATTCTTGCTTTACATTTCTCTTACTTTATATTGTCTTGAATTATTTGCTTGAGAACTAACCCTCTACTTGTGCAATCTTGTCTTGTTTACTTTACTTGCTATACTTGTTGTGTTACATTGTGTGCATCTCATTTCTCATCATCATACTTGGCATTGATCGATCACACCTCAATACAACACGATTGCATTGCGCACCTCTAACCCATATCTAGGGGAATTGGGAGGAAGGAGTTCAGAACCTCGCAAGGGGTATTCGGCTCTTAGTCGTGTTTTGAGAGATCGTTGCATCACTCATTTAATTAAAGTTTAAAAAGATCATTAGATTAGCATTCACACCTATTCACCCCCCCTCTAGGTGTTTTTCAGGAAGTTCGAGGGAAAGTCATTATCATAGGTGTATTATTGAACTTAACAATGAACTGGACGCTAGAGGTATGATGTTAAACTTAGCATCGCTCGCCTCAGCTTCGATATGGAAGCCTGAGGAAAAGTGCCTTTCATAGGTTTAATATTGAACTTGATAGCAACTTAATCACTGTTAAAGATATGGTATTAAACTTAACAATAATTTGTCAGAAGTGTAATGTTAACTTGACTGAAATTGGTTTGCGATAGGAGCAATTTGAGGACTTGTCATTCTATTGATGAGAATTGACAAGAAGAATTTGGAATGTCAGAGGTGTAGTGTTAACTTGACAAGAGTTGGTTTGCAATAGGAGCAATTTTGAGGACTTGTCCTTCTTCTATTGATAAGAATTGACAAGTGAAATTTGGAATGTCAGAGGTGTAGTGTTAACTTGACAAATTTGATGATTTTTTTCTCCATATAGAGGAGAGACAAGTGAAGTTTGTACTTGCCAGGGAGTATTAAAATTTTTCATTGTCAGAGGTATAGTGTTAACATAGCAATGATTGTATTTGTGGACCTACCATTCTATGGAAGAGAATTGGTAGGAGATTTTGGGTGGGAAGTAAAATGAACTGTCAGAGGTCTAATATTAACTTGACAATCGTTGATTTCCTAAGGACATGGGAGATTCGCCGTTAAAGGTGTAGTATTAACATAACAGCGAGAATTTTTAACGAGTTTTATTGTCAGAGATTTATTATTAACTTGACTGAATCCACTGGGGATTGGGAAATCTGACTTGCCAAAGGTTTACTGTTAATGTGACAAGTCCCAGCTTATTTTGTTGGAGAAATGAACACAGGTGTTTTTGTGATCCTACCATTCTGTGGGTGAGGATTGGTAGGAGATTTTGGAAGGGAGGATGGGAGATTCGCCGTTAGAGGTGTAGTATTAACATAACAACGAGGATTTTTAACGAGTTTTGTTGTCAGAGGTTTAATATTACTTGACTGAATCCACTAGGATCGGGAAATCTGACTTGTCAAAGGTTTACTGTTAACGAGACAAGTCCCAGCAAATTTTATTGGAGAAATGAACACAGGTGTTTTTATGGTCCTACCATTCTGTGGTTGAGAATTGGTAGGAGATTCTGGAGGGGAGGTTGGGACTAAGTCCCTTAGGATTTTTAGCAAACCCTCAGCTATCGACGGATTTGGTATGCCTTTACCAACTACTATTTGAGTTGGGCTAGCCATGCTATTCCCCTCATCATGATGAGTTGTCGAAGACTTATGTTGGACTTAAAAGCCTACATTTTCTTCTATCCTTAGCCGTCGGAGGCGTCGGATGTCTATAGAAGAGTAACCAAGCCAAAATCGAAGTCTTGCATTTTGTTTTTTCCTCAATATTTACATCATGCATCATGATGTGACCATCGCTTGATCAGCTTGACACTGGTCGCCCGTGATGTGATCCAATGAAGGGAAGAAGCTTTTCTTGGATCTGGAGTTTTGATCAAAGGTATAGTATTAACCTGGTCAGGAGAAGAATGCTATCAAGGATAGTATTTCTTTAAAAAATTTCGTTGATTGACATCATGAGCGTATTACCGTCTGGGGTTATAAGGCGATATGCTCCATTTGAGTAGACCGACTCTACTACAAATGGTCCTTCCATTTAGGTTAGAATTTTTTCTTGGTTTTATGCGTCATCACTATAGGTCTTCTGACGGGTAAGACAATGTCACCTTTCTTGAAAGTCCACTCCTTGACTCTCTTGTTGAAGGCTCTGGTAATTTGACCTTGATAGAGCTTGATTAGCTGTTGAGCTTGCAAGCGTTTATCATCCAAAGCCTCCAGTTCTTAGAGTCGCAGTCGATACTTCTCCTCATTTGTCATCTCTGCCGTCAAGGCGACGCGTAAAGATAGGATCTAGATTTTCAGTGGGAGTACAGCTTCACACCCATATATCAAGGAGAATGGTGTAGCTTTCGTTGGGGCTTGAATCGTCGTGCGATAGGCCCATAAGCATTCACCTAACTTGTCGTCCCAGTCACGTTGGTTTTTCGAGATGAATTTCTTGAGAAGTTTTCCCATAGTCTTGTTGAAAGCTTCTGCAAGGCCATTAGCTGCTGGATAGTATACCGTTGAATACACGCTCTGGATTCTGAACTTGTTGCAGAACCTCTGAAAAGCCTGGCTGACGAACTGGGGCCCATTATCGTGGACGATCTATCGTGACACACCAAAGCAGTAAATAACGTGATATTTAACGAATTTGATCACGTCAGATGCTTTTATCTCCCTCAAGGGAATAGCTTCAGCCCATTTAGAGAAATAATCGGTATAGCTAAGATGAACCGATGTCCTTTGAATGAAGGTGGGCTGATAGGGCCAACCACGTCCATTCCCCACATCTTAAATGGCCAGGTTGAGGTTGTAGAGCGAAAATATCCTGGTGCTTGATGGATGAAGTCACCATGGACCTGACAGACGTGACATCGTTTGGCGTAAGTGATGGCGTCAGAGATCATCTTAGGCCAATAATATTTCAGTCTTCAGAGTCGATCTCCAAGCGTCGGACCAGGCTGATGAGCTTTCCTGTGCCTCCTTTTGTGACAGACAGCGGAGGAGGATCCCATCATGCGATCGGCGATACAGTGTTCGCGTGATCACATTATAGTAGAAATTGAGGGCTTTTCTTCTAATAGCAGCCGCCTCTTTGGGATCCTCAGGTAAGATGTCATACAATGCATAGTTGATGTATGGGATCGCCAATCCCTGAGCTCTGGACCTGTTGAAGTCTTTAGAACTTCTTTGGCCTGACAGTCTCCTGTCGGCTTTTGGTGATATTCAAAAGCGACTCTTGGGCAATACAAGTCATGGCTATAGATAAGTATTTTCTCTACTACTCCAGCTGGAAGAGCTAAGGAAGCAGTAAGAGATGCCAGTGCATCTGCATGCGCATTTTGCTGGCGAAGCACATGATCGATGAAAAAGATTTTGAATCTCTCGGCCATGTGAATAGTTGTATTGTAATAGGGTACTAAGTCTTCTTGTTTGACTTCGTACTCCTCGCGAACTTAGTTAATGATGAGTTTAAAGTCACCGTATGCTTCAAGATTTTTAACGTCAATCTCGTCGACGATTTGCATTCCGATCAAGAGAGCATTGTATTCTGCTATAGTATTGGAACATGGCTCAGTTAATGAGAATGCACGAGGGATTGTTGACACTCTAAAAAAGACAAGATTCTGACTGGCCTGAACAATGTCTAAACTTGTTGATATTTACAAAAGACAAGTGAAAGATAGGCTGATTGGTCCGAACAATGTCTAAACTTGTTGATATTTACAAAAGACAAGCGATAGACAAGCTGACGACCAGTTCTGTACTTGTTGACATTTACAAAAGACAAGCAACAGATAAGCTGACGACCAGTTTTCACCCATCTCCGAGGGACAAGGAAGCAACTTGGACTCTACTGATCAGACAGTAAGCCCAGATTGTCTCTAAACAGACCTCAGCAGGTCTAAAATGCTAGCACTTAGCATCACATGAGCCCAAAGAGACAACCTCGCTTGAGAGGCTAAGATCATCCAACTTCGCCTTGAAGCCATTCACAGCTCCGCCAAGAAGCTAACTTATAGCTTCGCCTGAAGTACTCAGTTAACTTCGCAAAGAGTTAGCTTCGTTCGAAGCCACACGCAACCGCGCAGAAGGATGTTCGGTAGCTTCGCCACAGATGTTATCTAGCTCCGCTGAAGAGCTTTCTTCTGACTTCGCCAGATGCTCTTTCCAGCTCCGCTGCGAATTCAACGCGGCAGCTCCGCTGCGGGTCCGTCATGGTTAACCTTTGACTAATTGAATCTTCAGATGAGATCAAATTAATTCAAGATCAAATCTAATCAAGATCAAATCTGAGATCAAATTTGGCAGCAGCTTGCCATAATCTCTTGACTCTCCTAAAGCGAGTAAGAGGATCAAGAGAGACCTTCCAATTATATGGAAAGGATCAAAACAGATCAGGAGACCGACCTACCTGCTATTTCTACCTTTGCAGAAGCTAATCCTAGCCTCGCAGCAAGGCTACTTTTCAGATTTGAACAGATTTGACTCAATCTGTTTCCATATTTTCAAGGGACAATTATACCCTTGCTCTCCCTATAAATAGCCCACCAGAGGCACAAGGAGAGAACACAGACATGCGATACGCTCCAGAGAGACGGCAGACTTCTCGAGAGGATGCACCGTGCACAAACAGAGATCTAATCTCTTGCTTCCAAGAATTCAGAGACTTTAGAGAACTGCTTCTCTAATCAGGGTGCTGATACCATAATACTTTTCTTCCTCTCAAGGAATTTCCGAAACCAGGCGAGAAGGAATTCCTAAGCGAAGGCGATTTTTTTAGAAGAAACAAGAGGGTTCTACCAACCTTCTATTCTCTGATTCCCCGAACCAGGCGATAAGGGAATCTTATCGCTCGCATCGTCAAAGGGACAAAGTGGTCGCGCGCTGACCAGACTCCTGTCGGTACACTTCTCCAGAATCTCAGAGGAATCTACTTGTAATCTTTTGTATTACTTGTAATTTAGCTCCTCGACCCTTTTTTTGTAAGTTTTCCCCTTCAATAATCAATGAAAAACAAGATGGTGACTCCGCTGGGGATGAAATTCTCCATTGCTGAGAATCAAGTGTCGTAATGCGATGAACAGACCTTCGGTCTATCTCTGAATTCAGGAAAGCCGGTGCAGCCAGAGCCTCTCTGGCTAAATCTTCAATGCAAGTCTCTGCGGAGGCAAATAAGGCCCCCTGCGAGCCTGCTGCGGTTCTCTGGCGCAACAAGGAAGCATGCCCACAGTCCAAATCTAACACTTTAGAGAACCGGGTCGTCCACTTCGACCAGGAAAAATATGAAGAAGTCCTCTCTGGGGGTGGTCTAATGTTTCGCGCGTGAAAATATAGAAAGGTATCCATGACCAGCGTTTCGGAACAGAAACCAGGAGCAGAATTCTGCCAACACCCCTCAGCCTCGCATGTGGCTAGTCAGGTTCCTTGCAAACCTAAGTCTCCCTTGTCAAAGCAGATGTGGAGACCAAAGCAGAAGGCTCTGAATAAAGCCTCAGGCGTAGTTACGTCATAAGTGCGTCTCTTTCGTGAAGGAAAAGGCAAGATGCCTGCCTGCTCCAACAATGCTGCCAGCCGCGAAGTTACAGCGATGCCCATACCTTCGCCCAATTCAAGAACAATAACTCGCACTGTCACACCCCGCTTCCCAAAATACGCTGGAGCGGAGACGCGACATGAGTCGGCGACGCATATACGCAAGGAAAATCCCTCACGTATACGCGCTAAGCCTTAAGTAACCTGAGACAAGCTATAAATCTAACTGTAATGAATACTGCAATGCCACATATAAACAACCACGCAGGATATCATATGAATCAAGGGCTAGAATAATAACTGGAATAGGAACTGAATCTGATGTAACAAGCAACAGGAAATAATACGAAGACTGGAAAGATAAGAGTACCAGATAGAATAGGAAGAAGCTCCAGTTATTCGCAGAAGCGTACAGCCTCAACGAACACCTGCAAACCGTCCAATATCTGGACGTGCAAATCCAGGGTCGTCAGAAAGCGACCATGGTGAGTGTGTGTGTGTGTAAAGGGGAAAAAAGCTCGTGCATAGAAACATGTGCATAAAGAAATAACAAGAACGACTGCAGATATAAGATAAATAAATATCGTGACATGATAAACATCTGAACTGAAGCATATCTGATATCAATATCAACAAGGAACAACTGAAGATATAAGATAACTGATAAACTGCTGAACTGAAGTATAACTGCAACAATAGGAATAAATATATATGACAACTATCTCATCTGTAAACTAACAACTGGTATAAAAGATCAATTATCTCAACGGTGGTCAAACAACTGATATCAAAGTCAACTAACACAAATGTAACTAATAGCTGATGTCTGAATGTGTAACCTATATGTCACTAGTCTTCTGGTTATTATTAACCTAACTAATGTAGTACTTAGCTGTGTCCCATACCACAGCCATTTTCCCACATATCAAACAAAGTTATCGTTGTTGTAACTGCCTGCCAATGTAGTGCATGTGTTTTAGAAGAGTACCGTGCATGCCCGGTACCACGGTCTAACACCCCTGGCGCTGAACCAGGACAAGCCGCTAGGCTCTAACAACTGAAGACCACAGCCCCACACGAAAAGACAACTAGTGTGGCACCGTAATCCGGGCATAGCCCTGACAACTAACACCCCTGGCACTGGACCAGGACAAGCCGCTAGGCTCTGACAACTGAATGGGTAGCCAGTACTACCCTGGTTCCCCATGGTTGGAACCCACAACTCGGTACCATAAGAATCCTTCCAAAATACACGACATGCATCATCAGGCAATTACCCCTTGTTCCCCGGGTTATGATGTCTTTTATAATAAGCATTCAATGTGACTTATTATGTAATAGTAACCAATATCTCCAACATCTGCTGATGTCAACACTAGCTGATAATCTGACAACTGGTAACTGATAACTGATATCAGACAACAATGATATCTGACAACTCTGATATCTCACAACTCTGATGTCTCACAACTCTGACATCCAACAACTGATAGCTGACATCCAAAATAGAATACTGGAGATATAGCTACTTAACACAAAGGTGATACAAGCAACTAGTCTCACTGACAACTATAACTAGTAACTGATCTCTGCCATCTCATATCAACAATGAAATACGTGATCACTGATCACTACCACAATGTATCACTGACAACTCATGTAAACTCTGAACATGAACATCTTATAATCACCAACAAGTAATAAGTAACAACTGATAATTAGTATCTGGTAGCTCTGAAGTACAAGATCAATAATATCAACTACATCACTATCACAATTACTCAATCTCTACTAACTGAAGTGATCCAGTCTCTAACATCTTAATAAGTCCACATCAATACTCAAATGATTCATAAGGTATATCTCCGAGAACAATATGTCAACACACACCACAATCATATCTAAATAGGAAACATCCTCAAAGAACATCGTAACAAGTCAACATAAATATCTGAATGAGTCATCAACTAATAAAAGAATATCAAGCCAACACATACTGAATCATATTTAAATAGTCAACATCCTCAACAACATGTAATCTAGAATATCTACATCTTGGTACCCATCATTAATAACATGTCATCTAACAGATTCCAAATGCCAACAACGTCAATCTCATCTCAAAGCAAGTCAAGCTCCAATAAACGGAATATAGATTTTGAATAATTCTAACTCATCATCAATCTCTAGCACAACTTAAGTAATAAAGTCATATTCAATAACTGATCATCATTCAATGTAAATATCATAAGTCCCAGATCAATCCAAAGTCATTACAACCAATTCATAATCCCAATAGTCACATGATCAATAAGTATCAGTACAAATCAAGTAATCTGATATAATAGTCGTTGTTCCAACATATGTCCATAATCAGTACTAGTCTACTCACTCTGACAAACTATATCTGATTCATAAAACTTCACAATTCCCTCTTCTATGAGTATCAATTATGATATCCCAATACTCGACAATATATCATGTACATGCATCTAAGATCTATCATGATATCTTGATACTAGGTACCATAACATGTACATGTATCTAAGTTCTATTGATCAAGTCATTCCATCCAATATTCATCTCTCAATGTCATGAACACCATCTATACTCATTACACAACTCATGGGTGAAGTCTACAATCCATCAAGGAACCAAACACAACTAACAGACTCACATTAGTCGACTATAGAGGTAGTCCAAGTCGACTAGGGACAAGGCAAGTCGACTAGCCTTCTGCCAGAACAGAAGACAGAGGCACTACAACGCCTAATCTCCCACACAATAAAAATATGTATATGTAACCTCTCTTGCACATATCAACATACACGATGTCCACATTATTCTATGTACACAATTAAATCAAAATATAATCAATTATATATAAAGAAACGGAACCGAAAGGAGTAAACACTCACCTTGGGGAATCTGCGCGTCACCGGGCGAGTCGCCGCCGCGGTCGCTGTGGTGCCGCTCTTCGCCATCGAACTGCACGGGAGGGTGGCCAAGGCACTGGAGAAGGTCACCGTGCTGGTCTCCGGCGACGGGCTGGCGTGGATCAGGAGAACGGCCTGCTCGCTCGCCTGTTGGATCTGGTTCTGGATTGTCGTGCTGCTGCAACAAAATCTAAACTACATACAATGTTATAGTATGCAAAGCTTAGAACTGGAAGAAGTGTCAGGGTAAAATGTATTCATGCCATTGATCTATTCTGTATGTACACTACCATGTGTAACCCAATGCAACATAATTACTTTTACACTGAATCAAATGATTGGTTACACAGTGAAGGAAACTTAGTCTACAATCTGTTTTTCTGCAAGTTATAGTTATATAAGATTATATTAGATTAGGGTTCTAAGTAAAATGCTAGATAGAAAAGTTCCAGCAAAACTGTAGTCATGCAAGTGAAGGCTTGCTCGCATGACCAGGAGAAGTTACATGTTTTGTAGGGACACAAGTAACCACGTCTTATAAGAAAACTGTCTCGCTTTATAGGGAAAACCCTCAACAGCCCCTATGTCAAAGTAACTTCCTTTGTTGCTGCAGTTTGGTAGAAACTTGAGTTGGGGGGAAAGCAAGGAAAAAGGGAAAATAAGGAAAAAAATGACAAACAAGGAAGAGAAGAGGTAAAGAACAAACATTAGTTTAAGGATAAGATATAACCCATCAAAGGCCAACCATGGTAATCAGATTCTATCTCATCAAGATAATAAAACATGAATGAAACTAATTAATTTAGCAATTTAATAATATAACCTTAATTAAAACTTAATAAATTATTTTGTAATTAAAGTTATCATGTCGTCCCCTCATACATGAATCTATTGCATTGACAACTAGCAACAATTGGCAAGATCTTATTGCATGCACAAGTAGCAGTAATAAAATAATTTGTTATTTATATTCCACTCATGGCGCAGGGATGTAGCCATGGAGATTAACATGCTACCTATCAGAGTGATTGTTCCTGAAGGAAAACTAATCATAGTGGAGAAAAGAACTATGTTTGCAAGTTGTATCTAGGTTCAGGAAAAGTTCTTAGAATGGATTCACGGGGGAACCTATCTTACAGAGGATCAAACTTCCACATGGACCAGGGGTGCTTGTGAGAACTGATCAAATTAGTAGAGAAGAAAAAAAAAAAGAAAGAATGCTTACCTTACGAAGTTTCGAAAAGGAAAAGATGATGAGAAAGAGATCGCGTTGAAATTCGATAAAGAAGCGTCTTTGACGGTCGGCAAGTCCCCCCTCTTCAAACCCTCATCCCTAGGTGCTGTTAAAAGAATATGACGGCTGGAGTATCTCAGGGTGAAGAGTAAAACGAGGGTTTTAACTAGTAATCCCGTATTAAAGCCCAGTTGACCGAAATACCCTTGCCAAAAAAATATTCTCAGAAAAATCTAAGAAAATTCCAGAAATTCTGAAAAAATAAGAGGATAAAAAAAGTTTAACTACATGGAAAGCTAATTCAGAACATAAATTAGTGTGTCGATCCATTTCAGTCTCGAATCAACCCCAAAATTAGAAAATCAAATAGGAAAAATGAAAATACAGTATTTCTAACTGGGGATCTTACACGCACCAACCTCGCTCTCATGAGCGAAGCTACTGTACCTCAGCGTATGCATAATGTTCGTAGCAGCATAGCGGATAAAGCACCACAGCGCGCTCCGCTCTCCAGTTCGTCAAGCGCTAAGCTCGCGCTTTGTGGCGGAGCTAAGAGATTGTCCCTAAGTGCTGATAGCGTTGCTTATGCAGCTTCAACACCCAAGGGCACTCCCAAGGTTCTTAGCCGCGAAGCTAGAACTGAAGCACTATTCAGTGCTAATCCCCTTTGCGGTGATAAAAGGAGCAGGACATCGTCCTATGCGTGATCCAACAGAGCCTCTGCGCTGGATAGTTTAGGCCCAACCGGGTCTGACTTGCGGGAATTCTTGACAAGCAAACGGAAGTCAGAATCTTTTCAAACTTCTTCCTCCTGTTGTCAACAAGTGGGATGTCAGTTGGTGACAGTCCACTCGATCCATTGCCGGCTAGCGCCAATTCCCGCCGCTCCTCCATGTCGACGGTCAGTTTTTGATCGACTGACGGTGCAAGCTCCGGTGAAACATCATAAAAGGAGCATATCGCGAGATCTACCCTCTGTATCCGTTAACATGACCGGAAGAGGACGAGAGCTGCGCAGGGGCAGACAAGCATCAGACGACACTCCCTACAGCTCCCTAGATCCAGATTACAGCCCAGACTTAGGCGAAGTCTTGGTGCATGAAGAGGGTGTCTTCCGAAACACTAGATCTAGGGTGGCGATACCCTACAGTTATGAACGACCTTCTTCCTCAATGGCAGTAGTCTCGCCAGAACTAAAGGGAGGATCAGTCCAATCATCTGATGAAGAGAATGAAGATAGTGGGTATGCCTCCTCGGCGACAGTCAGCTCAGCGCGAACAAACAGAGCATCAGTAAACATGACTGACAATGGTAACGAAGAGCTTCGTCGACGTTTGAAAACTCAGGAGCAAACTTTCAAAACCCAGCAAGAAGCTCTGGACAACATTCAACAGATGCTCGCTCAACTCCTCAATAACCAGAATAACAATGATACCGGGAGCAACTATGATGAGGAAGAACATCTTAGCAATGACCAGCCAAAGACAGAAAAGTCCAAGGAGAGTTCTTCTTTAGACGCTGAAGTCCTTAAGGGCCCCCAAGCTCAAATCGCATCCCTAACTCAGAGGGATGAATTAAAGAAAGTGGGGACAGTCTGTCCTTACCCGCTAAAGTGGGATTCAGTGCCATACCCACCGAAGTTCAAACCAACAACATTACATACGTACGATGGAAAGAGCTTGCATAACCAGCACATCTACTATTTTCAGTCCCAGACCGGTAATATATAGACAATGATGCTACCATGGCTAGGCTGTTCATTGGCACCTTAAAGGGGGTAGAATTTGACTGGTTCCGAAGTCTCCCTCCAGACTCTGTCAATTCCTGGATCGACCTAGAAACCCGATTCCTTTCTCGTTTCTATGAGGACAATACCGAGGTAACCTGGACAAGCTCCTCTCCACCGTGCAGAAGAAGGGTGAACTATCCGTGATTACATTGAACGATTCAGAAACTTGTCTTTGATGTGCCCAGCAGGGACGCCATTACCTATGCTCTTACAACGTGCAGGCACAACTTCTTAGACCAAGTAGAAATTCGCATGGGGGCTGTCAAAGCCCATACCTGGAAAGAATTGGTCGAGCAAGCTGAGATAGCCGAAAAGTCGGCTAAAAAGTTCGAACCCTCTACCCCTTAAAGGCAAATGGGGTATGAACAATAAAGGATGTAGCGACATGGCGCAGTCTTCTCAAACCAAAGGGAAGGAGACCATGTCTGTTGAATTATCAGAGGATGTTCAGTCGAAGGTCAAGAAGAGCGGCTTCACTAATCAGGAGTCTAGGTTTTCTCTGAAACAGTACTCCTTCAGAGACGATCAGGTGGTCACAATAATTCATTTACTCCACAAAGGGAATAAAATGAAGCTACTAGAGGCTCGACGTCCCAATGAGATAGGACACACGAACGATCCCAAATACTGTCTCTACCACAGGATAATTCACCATCCTACCGACAAGTGCTTTGTCCTCAAGGACAGAATTCAAGCCTTGATCGACGCTGGAGTCTTGACATTGAAGACAAAACAGAAGAAAGTCACTGCCAATATGGTGACCCTCGAGTTCGGCAAAACCCCAAAGGTCACAGTTCCTGACGGGTCTTATCTAGTCCCTGCGCCACAGCTGGAAGTCAAACATCCTGCGGCTAAAATTTAGGATAATAGAGGTCTTGTTCCCTTGACATTGGAGACAGGGGAAGTCATGTGGATACACCCAGACCTAGTCCAAGACGTACAGTGGGATTCGAAGAAGTCCAAGTCGAAAGGCAAATCTTGCAATGTCATCTCCATCCTGCCAGACGATGACAATCTTACATCAGCTTCTCTCAGCGATTCTGAAGGAGAAAAGCAAGCTTGCGCAACGCAGGCCGATGTACCTCAGCCGACGGGTACTCGATCTAGAAAATCATACTTAAAATAGTATGAGAAAGCTACTAATGAGACACAATAGCAAACAACGTCAGTACAAGTACCAGCGTCCGCTTCGGTTCCGACCAAGGGAAAGGAGAAGCCTAAGGAAGTCCGGTTCGACCATATCCTGAAGAAGCCTTCAGGCCCAGGGCTTGACACGCCCTTTCATTTTGATATATTGGCCCAGCTGGCTAATATCCCAGCTCGTATTACCATACACGAGCTCCTTCATCTCTCAAAAGAGACAAGAGAAGCACTCAGAGAGCACTGGCTAATTCAGAATCATTCCTGACATATATGCCGGAAATCTCTAAGGATGACGCTCAGTCTTCTTGCCCTGAATGCCATCATGTACAATCAAAGGTACCTGCTATTACCTTCACAGCGGAGGATATGTTGGTAGATGTTCTTCGATGGAGCATCACGAATAGGCCCTAAGGGCAAGATCATCGCCGGCGTGGGGGTTGTGTTTATCTCTCCACAAAATCACATCCTTCCTAGAGCATTCTCTCTGACGGAATCATGCTCCAACAATGTAGCGGAATATAATGCTCTGCTCATCGGTCTTCAGCTCGCCCACGGAATGGGGGTACGCTACCTCGAAGCTTACGGCGATTCAAAACTGATTATCAATCAGGTTAAAGGCGAATATGAGGTCTGCCATGAAGACTTAGTGCCTTATTATCACACGGTCATCGAATTGGCTAATCTGTTTGAAGGTTTCTACATCGGGCACGTGTCTCGATCTCAGAATACCAAGGCGGACGCTCTTGCTACATTAGCAACAACACTAGCCCCGCCAGTCGACACCGAGTATCACCTCACAGTGGCAACTCGACACCTTGTATGCTCTAAGCATATGTTAAGAACCCAGAAGCCTAAAATGTCTCGACGGATCTTGAGCCGAGAGATTGGCGATTTCCTCTCATCGACTATGCCTTACATGGTCTGCTGCCAGACGATCCTAAAGCTAAATTAAGGGAGTTAAACTCCCTAAAAGTGATCAGTCTATTGGTGAAGTCTCAGGATGACCGAGACTTACCGGTCCTTGGCCGGGTAATAACCAGAGTGGGCATCCCACTAGTTTAGAGATCTGAGTATCTCTCTCCAATAACCAAGATAAGAGAAGAGCAGACCACTTCTCTTCAGAGGACCTTAGGTGTCCTATTTATAGGCCTCATGGCCTAAGCGCTGCCACTTCAAGCATGGAAGCGCGAGCGCATTTAAGGCATTTATTGAACCTTGAGGAAAGGAACGGTTTCCCTCGAAACCGTGCAAAGAGGAAATGATCTCCTTCATAAAGGCATTTATTGAACCTTGAAAAAAAAAGGAAGGGGGACGGTTTCCCTTGAAACCATGCAAGGAGGGAATATTCTCCCTCAGAAAGGCACAAAGGAGGAATGATCTCCCTCAATTAATGCAAGAGAGGTTATTCTAACCTCGAAAAAGGAGCAATCCTTCTCATGATTGGCCGAAAGCAGTTGACCTCGGGAAAGGAACAACATTCCAAAGCGAACTTATTCCGGGAGACTCAGACGCGGAGCTACTGATTGAGTTTTTCCTGCACACAAAATATAAAATATTAGATCTGAGAGTTAAAGGTGTGCAAGTGCTCAATTCGAATCCGCTGTAGCAAGGCTATGCGGGTCGTGATCCTCAGGGAGGGACTAGCGATGGAAGCGTTTGTAAGTTATCTCTAAAAATTTATCTTTTTTTAGTTATTAATAAGAAAATATTGGTTAGGTTAGAAAGAGAGAGGTATTTACAATGAGTCAGAAAGAAAGAGTTGGGAAATAGTGATTTAATCTACAAAATAAAATAAAAGAAAAGAAAAGAAATAAACACTAACCTTGGTTGAAGAAAAACGTGAAAACCTAACACTTTCTACCTTGTTTCGGAGGCGTTGAACGTATAAACCATAGGATCGATCTCAGTCCCCTGTTCGCATTATATCATCAAGCTTTGGCAAGTATGAAGTGATACGTACCTTGAGGAGGAGAACATCACCATGAAGTATCGTTGGCACCACCAAGACTTGTTATACTTGTGGTTCGGAAATCACTTGCATGCCATCAAAGATCAACAGAAATAAAGTAGAAAACAAAAAGAAAACAAAAAGAAAAGTAAAGCAATGACATAAAAACAAAATAAAAGTTACCTTTATTACTTGATACAATGGAAGAGAAGAGAAGCATACATCGGTGTCACCCTCAACATAGCCATCTCCCTCACTTACATAAAAATTACAAAAGAAAAGAAAAGAAAACCTAAAGAAGAAACCCTAGATTTGGCCCTGTACTGCGCTGGACGCTGGACTTGGGCTTGGATCTGGGCTTTTGGGCTTCATTAAGCTTTATTTCTTTATTTAATTCAACACTCAAGGCCTGCACATATTAAATAACAAAATATTAATAAATGTGCATTATTATATGAATAAATGTGAAAATGTGATAGTAAATATGATAACAATTATGCATTTTTCACTACCAATCAGCTACCCAGATACGAAGATACCTAGATGCGAAGCTACCCAGACGCGAAGCTACCCAGAATCGCGAATCTATATGATTCTTTGGTGAATCTATCCCAAAGCAGGATTAAAAGCAAAGCTGAACTCAACCACCATGGCGATGTTCGTACTTCACATACCACCGATCAAAGCAATTCAAAGTATTTCGAAGTCTGAGCCATTGCAGACTTTCAAAAACTTTGAAGGGGGTCTTGTTGACATTCTAAAAAAGATAAGATTCTGACTGGCCTGAACAATGTCTAAAGTTGTTGACATTTACAAAAGACAAGTGAAAGATAGGCTGATTGGTCTAAACAATGTCTAAACTTGTTGACATTTAAAAAACAAGCGATAGATAAGCTGACGACTAGTTCTGTACTTGTTGACATTTACAAAAGACAAGCAACAGATAAGTTAACGATCAGTTTTCACCCATCTCCGAGGGACAAGAAAGCAACTTGAACTCTACTGATCAGACAGTAAGCCCAAATTGTCTCTAAACAGACCTCAACAGGTCTAAGATGCTAGCACTTAGCATCACATTAACCCAAAGAGACAGCCTCGCTTGAGAGGCTAAGATCATCCAACTTCACCTTGAAGCTATTCACAGCTCCGCCAGGAAGCTAACTTATAGCTTCGCCTGAAGTACTCAGTTAACTTCGCAAAGAGTTAGCTTCGCTCGAAGCCACATGCAACCGCGCAGAAGGATGTTCGGTAGCTTCACCACAGATGTTATCTAGCTCCGCTGAAGAGTTTTCTTCTGACTTCGCCAGATGCTCCTTCCAGCTCCGCTGTGAGCTCGGCGCGGCAGCTCCGCTGCGGGTCCGTCATGGTCAACCTTTGACCAATTGAATCTCCAGATGAGATCAAATCAATTCAAGATCAAGATCAAATCTAATCAAGATCAAATCTGAGATCAAATTGGCAGTTGCTTTCCATAATCTCTTGACTCTTCTAAAACGAGTAAGAGGATCAAGGGATCTTTCAATTATATGGAAAGGATCAAAACAGATCATGAGACTGACCTACCTGCTACTTCTACCTTCGCAGAAGCTGATCCTAGCCTCGCAGCGAAGCTACTTTTCAGATTTGAACAGATTTGACTCAATCTGTTTCCATATTTTTAAGGGACAATTATACCCTTGCTCTCCCTATAAATAGCCCACCAGAGGTACAAGGAGAGAACACACACATGCGATACGCTCCAGAGAGACGTCAGACTTCTCGAGAGGACGCACCGTGCACAAACAGAGATCTAATCTCTTTCTTTCAAGAATTCAGAGACTTTAGAAAACTGCTTCTCTAATCAGGGTGCTGATACCCTAATACCTTCCTTCCTCTCAAGGAATTTTTGAAACCAGGAGAGAAGGAATTCCTAAGCGAAGGCGGTTTTTTTTAGAAGAAACAAGTGGGTTCTACCAACCTTCTGTTCTCTGATTCCTCGAACCAGGCGAGAAGGGAATCTTATCGCTCGCATCGTCAAAGGGACAAAGTGGTCGCACACTGACCAGACTCCTATCGGCACACTTCTCCAGAATCTCAGAGGAGATCTACTTGTAATCTTTTGTGTTACTTGTAATTTAGCTCCTCGACCCTTTTTTGTAAGTTTTCCCCTTCAATAATCAATGGAAAACATGGATCACGTAGTTCTTTGGGGAGACAAGGACTATCCCCACTTCTGCTACGATTTTTCCTCGTGGACTCGTTCTTGATGCACCGTCCAAGAAGAGCTGCCATACCTATCCTTCAAAAGAAGTCTGAGTAAGACAAACTTCGGCAACCTCGCCTGGGAGATCCTCATAAAGTTTGGTCGCTCTTGAATCTGAATGCTCAGCGAGGAAATCCACCACCGCCTCTCCCTTTGCGGCCTTTTATGGTAGAAATTGCATCTCATAATGGGAGAGCAATATGACCTATTGTTTGGAGTCATTTATGCATCATTTTCTACCACCATGCTATGCTTTATCTGAATAAATATTGGATTTTTATTGCTTTTTTCTCTCTTTTTTCAGGTCCAATATTTAATGGAGAAGGAGGCCCAAGTATTATGATTTTTGAGGAATTAAAGAATTAATTAGAAGCCCACAAGAAGAAAGCCCAGATCTGCACAGTTCCCAAAGCGTATTCTCTGTTTCTAGAAGATCCACTGAAGATACGAGATACAACAAAAAGGCACAAAAATCCGCTAGCGCAGCGGCCAAGAAACGGCCGCGGAAACGCGGCACATACCGTGGACCCGTGGCAATCTTTTGGCCGTTATTTCAGCGTTTGATCCGGAGGCTGAAGTGGGATGGCTTCTTCTCATGAAGACTATAAATAGACCTGTAGGGCCTCTGTAATCAAGGAGGAGAAAAGAGCATTGTTTATAGGGAAATTGTTAGGGTTTCTCTAGGTTTTCTTTTAGTCTCTTATGTAATTTTCTTTTTCTCCTTCTAGATTCCAGAAAAGAGAGAGTGAGAGTGAGCAATCTTTGTAATTGGAGACGGTGACAACGCAATACAAGGATCAAGCTTCCAATCTTCCAATCTTTTCTTATTCTAGTGCACTATTTTCTTTAAGCTTTTACTTTCTTCTATTTAATTTCTACAATGAACTATTGCTTGTTCTTTATTTTCATGTCTAGCTAATTCATTAACATGACTAACTTTTAATTTTACTAACTACTAACTCTTGGGTGATTGCTACTTTATATGATCCATTGGACGCTTTCTTCCTTTGTCTTGCAAACTACAAGTCTATTTTACCTCCGATGAAGATGAGTTGCTTTTTATTCTTTGTAAATGCTATGTTCCCCTCCATATGATTCATGTGAGCCTCACTTAGAGCCTTGTCTTTAGAACAAGTGCCTTGATGGAACATGAAGATGGAGCACTTCACTATGCTAATAACTACATTACAAGTTTCTTTTTTCATGCTCGGTTTATTATAGCTTTGATGGACTAATAACTCTTGTATGTTTTCTTAGCATCTTTAAGAGTGACTATCCTTGTTCCACTATTGAAAATCTATTTAGAGAGCCAATGATTCAAAGAGGCAATGAGCCTAGCCTAGATGAGAAACACCTTCGACATGGGATAATACAAGGACTTGGCAAAGCAAGACACACCATTGCCGATGAATCAATATGAGGCATGTATCACCCAACGAGAGTAGTAAGTTAGTGAATTAGAATGTTAGTTAGTCATGGCTTCTCTTTATATCATTCTTAAAAAAATCTCTCTTCTGAAAACTTTCTTTCTCTTTTCAAATATCTCCGTTTTCCTTCCATCTTTATTCTCGTTTCTTCCTTTCTTTTACAAAACCCCCAAAGATTTTTCACTCACCTTCCACCTCGTTTTGTTTTTTCATTTCTTAAAACAAAGAAGAACTTTCGTTTTTCTTTTCGAAGATTTCAATATAAAATCTTGAATGCTTCTATTGCTAACCCTCCCTGCGGATACGACCCGTCCTAGCTTATGCTACGAATGGTGATTCGGAAGGAGCAAAGTAAACCTGCATATACATTTGAAGTTCTTAATCATCGGTACATGGACATCAATGGTTTACTCTAATCACCTTCTCAATACAATTAATCCTTCTAAACACCCATTTTGCCAGTCGACCATTTAATGACGATGGCTTTGTCATAAGCAACCTTAAGGGATTGACTTTTGATATGACGTGTATGGTTTGACCACCAGGTAATGTCGTATTTTCTGGACGGCGAACACCAACGCCAAACATTCCTTTTTGATCAGGTTGTACCGATGTTAAGCTCCGATCAGAGTTCTACTAAGACAGTAGATTACTTGCTCATGTCCTTGATCATTATTCTGGGCCAGCAAAGCTCCTAAGGAATGATCCATCGCTCGTATATATATTAGGAAAGGTATTCCTGAAACCAGAGCCGTAAGGATAGGTGGTTGCATGAGGTATTGTATGATTTCCTCAAATGCTTGTTGGGAAGCATCGTCCCAAATGAATGAGACAACCTTCTTCATCAATTTGTTCAAGGGTTGGCATCTTCCAGAGAGATTTGAAATAAACCTCCGGATGTACGCCAATCGCCCTTGTAATCCTCTAAGCTCCCTGAAGTTCCTTGGGGGTTGCTTCTCTTGGATAGCACGGATTTTTTCTGGGTCTAGGTGAACTCCTTTGGATGTCATCACAAATCTTAGGAATTTATTGCTGGCTACCCCCAGGAAAGATTTGATGGGGTTCATCTTCAGCTGATGCGCCCGCATAATGTCAAATACCGTCTTCAGATCCGTTATGTGATCGCCTTTGGTACGACTTTTCACTGCAATGTCATCGATGTAGCCTTCAACTGTTTTATGTATATGCTCGTGAAAATTACATTCATGGCCCTCTGATACATTACCCCCGCGTTCTTTAATCCAGAAGGCATGACACTATAGCAATATAGCCCCAGTGGTATTCTAAAAGAAGATGCTTTTTATCATCTGGGTACATTTTGATTTGATTGTACCCTGAGAATCCATCCATAAAGGACATTCGTTCAAACCCATACGTATTGTCGATTATGATATCCATGATTGGGAGAGGGAATTCGTCTTTGGGACAGGCTTGATTAGATCGCGAAAATCAATGCAAACCCAGATCTTCCTATTTTTTTGGTAAAGGGGACAATATTGGCTACCCAATCGGGGTGTTGTTCCTCCCTAATAAAGTCAGAGTCTATAAGTGTTGACACTCTAAAAAAACAAGATTTCTAACTAGCCTGAACAATGTCTAACTTGTTGATATCTACAAAATACAAGCGGCAGACAAGCTGACGACCAGTTCTTCACCCATCTCAAATGAGACGAATTAGCAACTTGGATTCTACTGATCCAGCGAAGCAGACGGTAAGCCAGGAAAAGCTCGTGAGAAAGCCCAGGCAGGTCTAGAGAAACTAAGTTAGCTCAACACTTAGTCTCGCACGAGCCCACGAGATAAAGTCTCGCATAAGAAGCCAAAGGTGCTTAGCATCACAGAAAGCTCCTTCACAGTCTCGCTGCAAGCTAACTTACAATTTCGCACAAAAATGCTCCGTTAACTCCGCAGAGAGTTAGCTTCGCTCGAAACACCCACACAGCTGCGCAAAAGGGTAATTGATAAGGTAACTTCACCACAAAGTTATCCAGCTCCGTTGAAGAGCTTTCTTCTAACTTCGCCAGATGCTCCTTCTAGCTCCGCTGTGATCTCGACGCGGCAGCTCCGCTGCGGGTCTTCTATGATCACCTTTGACTAATCAAATCTCCAGATGAGATCAAATCCATATGAGATCAAATCTAATTGAGACCAGATTTGGCAGTTGCTTGCCATAATCTTTTGACTCTCTCAATCAGGCAAGGACATAAGAAGAAATCTTTCAGTTATTTGGAAAGAATTAAGGGCGCATCCCTCATTTAGCAGAGCGGATCAAGAGATCAGCACTACTTGCTATTCCTAGTTTCGCAAAAGCTATCTCTAGCCTCGTGGCGAGGCTACTTTCCAAATTAAAACAGATTGACTCAATCTGTTTTCAGATTTTTAAGGGACAATTATACCCCTGCTCGCTTTATAAATATCATACCAAAGGCGTATAGAGGACGGACCGAGACCCCCCCGAAGAGAGGAAAAAAGACAGAGACCTACTCTCTTGCTTCCAAGCATTCAGAGAACAACTTCTCTAATCAGGGTGCTAATACCCTAAGATCTTCCTCCCTTTAAAGGAATCTCCGGAACCAGGCGAGAAGGAATTCTCAAGTGGAGACAGTTTGAGAAGTAATAAGAGGGTTCTACCAGCCTTCTGTTCTCTGATTCCCCAAACCAGACGAGAAGGGAATCCCATCAGGCAGCAGTCCGATTGTCTGATCGATCGCATCGTCAAAGGGATAAAGTAATCACGCGCTGATCAGATTCCTACCGGCACACTTCCCCAGAAATCTCAGAGGAGACCTACTTGTAATTTTCTTTTTTTAAAGAATTACTTGTAATTTAGCTCCTCGACCCTTTTTTTTGTAAGTTTTCGCCTTTGCAAAATCAATGAAAAATAAGATGGTGACTCTGCTGGGGACTGCATTCTCCACTGTTGAGAATCAGTATCGCAATGCGACGAACAGACCTTCGGGTCTACTGCTGAGTGCAAGGAAGTCGGCGCAGCCAGAACCCCTCTGGCTAATTCTTCAAAGCAAGTCTCTGTCGAGACAGATAAGGCTCTCCGCAAGCCTACTATGGTCTTCTGGCGCAACAAGGAGGGTCAGGATCTTGAGCCTATTACCTTCGAAAACCTGGTCATTCATTTCGACCAAGGAAAATTTGAAGAGCTCCTCTCTGAAGCTGGTCCAATGCTCGACGCACGGAAGCATAGGAAGTCTCGGTGACCAAAGTTTTAGAGCAGAAACCAGCCCTAGACGGGCAAGCAGCCTCGCACAAGGCTAGCCAGGTTCCTTGCGAATCTAAATCTCCTCTTCCAAAGCAGATGTGGAGGCCAAAGCAGAAGCTCTCTATGAAGCTTCAGGCGTAGCTACGCCACAGGCTCGCCTATCATGCAAAGACAGAGGCAAAAGGCCTGCTTGCTTCGCTGAGGCCATTAGCCGCGAGGCTAGAACAACGACTATACCTTCGCCTAATCTAGGAGCAGCAACACCTCGGGCCAACCTCGTTCTTCCGAGCAAAGTTGCTGACAGTGTTCTAAAAATCGGTTTCATTATTCGTGTGGTCCAACACTGAATAATGATTAATCGGATTAATCGAAGATTAATCGGGGATTAATCGTTTTTAAAAATTTTAAAATATTTAATTATATTTATACACAACTACATATGAATATATACAATTAATTGTTGAAAATACCTAAATATTACACAAGATAATATCTAGATATGAAGTTATAAACCATGATATGATGAACAAGACAATATGAATAAATAGTAAAAAAGAAGAAGTAAAAGAACTTATCTCTTTACATTAGTAATCCAAGATTTCAAATTTTGCAACATAAATATAAATCAAAGAACTTACTTGCAAAATAAGATAAATTAAAAAAATTAGTCAATTTATCAATCAAAATAAAAAACATTAAATGATGCAGAAAGATTGCTAAATAATTTAATTTGAAAATAATCAAAAAAATAAAACATAAGTACTACTTTATGCAAAATATACAATAATAAAAAATATCATAATTCATCTACTATTTAATAAATAACAATTCATCTACTATTTAATAAAAGAACATTATCAAATCATCAATATTACAACATAAACTACTTAGCGATTCAACACATACAAAGTGAAGTTTTTCAAATAAAAAACATATGAAATACCTAAATGATTAATCGGGGATTAATCGGGCATTAATCGGGGATTAATCGTTTTGGACCCGATTAATCGCCCGAGCGCATAATCAGAGCGGTTAATGTAATATTAAACGGGCTGTCACCGAATAGGATTAATCAGCCGATTAATCGGCCATTAATCCGATTTTTAGAACAGTGGTTGCTGATGACATGGCAAACACAATGCATGTACCTCGGGGTACGCGAGGAGTTCCTAGCCGCCAGACTGGAACTAAAGCACCTAGCAGTGCTAATCTCCTTCGCAGCAAGGAAGCGAACAAAGCACCACAGCGTGCTGCGCTCCCCAGTTCATCAAGTACTAAGCTCGCCCTTCGCAGCGGAGCTAAGGGATCATCCCTAAGTGTTGATAGAGGTGCTTATGCAGCTTCAGCACCCAAGGACGTTCCCAAAGTTCTTAGCCACGAAGTTAGAGCTAAAGCACTATTTAGTGCTAATTACCTCTGCGGTGATGAAAGGAACAGGGCATCTTCCTATGCACAATCCAACAGAGCCTCTGCGCTAAACCACTTAAGCCCGCTGGGTTTGACTTGCGAGAATTCTTGACAAACAAATGGAAGTCGGAATCTTTTCGGACTTCTCCCTTCTGTTGTCAACAAGTGGGATGTCAGTTGGTGATAGTCCACTCAGCCCATTGCCGGCTAGGACCAATCCCCGCCACTCCAGACCGACGATCAGTTTTTGATCGACTATCGGAACAAGCTCCTATGAAGCATCGCCAAAGTAACATATCACAAAATCTGCCCTCTGCATCCGTTAATATGATCGGAAGGGGACGAGAACGCGTAGGGACAGACGAGGGTCGCATACCGCTCCCTCCACTTCTCCAGATCTGGACTATAGTCTGGGCCTGGCGAAGTCTTGGTACATGAAGAAGGTGTCTTCCGAAACACCAGATCTAGGGTCGCAATATCCTACTGTTATGAGCAGCCATCCTCCTCAATTACAGTAACCTCGCCAGAAATAATGAGAAGATTATTCCAATGGTCTGATGAGGAGGACGAAGACAATGGATATGCCTCTTCAGCGACAATCAGCTCGGTGCGAACGGACAGAGTGTCAGTGAATATGGCTGATAACGGTAATGATGACCTCCGACAATGGTTGGAAGCCCAAGAGCAAATCTCTAAAGCCCAGCAAGAAGCCTTGGACAACATTCAACATATGCTCGCTCAACTCCTCACCAACCGAAATAACAATGATACCGAGAGTAACCATGATGAGGAAGAACATCATAGCCATGAACAACCGAAGACTGAGAAGTCAAAGGAAAGTTCTTCTATGGACGCTGAAGTTCTTAAAGGCATCAAAGCTCAGATTACATCCCTAGCCCAGAGGGATGAACTAAAGAAAGTAGGGGCGGTCCGTCCTTACCCCTTGGAATAGAATTCAGTCACATATCCGCCAAAGTTTAAGCCACCAATGTTGCATACGTATGATGGTAAGAGCTCGCCAAACCAGCACATCTACTATTTCCGGTCTCAGACTGGTAATGTCATAGACAATGATGCTATCATGGCAAACTATTCATTGGCACCTTGAAGGGGATAGCATTCGACTGGTTCCGAAGCCTTCCTCGGGCTCTATCAATTCTTGGATCGACGTAGAAACTCAATTTCTTTCCCGTTTCTACGAGGATGATACCGAGGTGACTATGGACAAACTCCTCTCTATCAAATAAAGAAGGGCGAATCTATCCGTGACTACATTGAACGGTTCAGAAAACTTGTCTTTGATGTGCCCAGCAAGGATGCCATTACCCATGCTCTTGCAGACATGCATGCATAACTTCCTCGACTAAGTGGAGATTCGTATGGGAGCTGTCAAAGCCCATACCTAGAAGGAACTAGTCGAACAAGCTGAGATAGCCGAAAATTCGGCTAAGAAGCTCGAACCATCTATCCCTAAAGGAAATGGGGTATGAATAATAAAGAACGCAGAGACATGACACAGTCTTCTCAAGCCAAAGGAAAAGAGACTATATCCGTTGAATTGTTAGGGGACATTCAGTCGAAAGCCAAGAAGAGCGGCTTCAATAATCAGGAGTCTAAGTTTCCTCCGAAATAGTACCCCTTCAAAGACGAACAGGTGGTCGCAATATTCCATTTACTCCACAAAGAGAATAAATTGAAGCTACTGGATGCTCGGCGTCCTAATGAAGTGGAACGTACAAAACGATCCCAACTATTGCCTCTTTCATAGGACGGTTCATCATCCTACTGATAAGTACTTTGTCTTCAAGGACAAAATTCAAGCTTTAGTCGACGCCGGAGTTCTGACTCTGAAATCAAAACAAAAGAAAGTCACTGCAAATATGGTGACTCTCGAATTCAGCAAAACCCCAAAAGTCACAGTTCCTGATGGGACCTTTCCAACCCCTGCACCGCGACTAGAAGTCAAGCATCCTTCAGCTAAAACTCAAGAGAATAAGGGTCTTATTCCCTTGACACTAGAGACAGGAGAAATCATTGGATACACCCAAACCTTGTCCAAGACGAACAATGGGATTCAAAGAAGTCCAAGTCGAAAGGCAAATCTTGCAATGTTGTCTCCATCTTGCCGGATGATGGCAATCTCACATCAGCTTCTCTCAGCGATCCCGAAGGGGAAAAGCATGCTTGCACGACGCAGGCTGGTGTACTTCAGCCGACAGGTACTCGATCTAGAAAATCATACTTAAAATAGTATGAGAAAGCTACAGACAAGACACAACAGCAGACGACGTCAGTACAAATATCCACACCGGCTCCGCTCCCGATGACGAGAAAAGAGAAGCAGAAAGAAATCCGGTTCGACCATGTCCTGAAGAAGCCTTCAGGCCCAGGGCTTAACTTGCCCTTTCATTTTGACATATTGGCCCAGCTGGCCAATATCCCAGCTCGTATTACCATACACGAGCTCCTTCGCCTCTCGAAAGAGACAAGAAAAGCACTCAGAGATGCACTGGTTAACTCAGAATCATTCCTGACATACATGCCAGAAGTCTCTAAAGATGACGCTCAGTCTTCTTGCTCTGAATGCCATCATGTGCAATCAAAGGTACCTGCTATTACCTTCACAGTGGAGGATATGCTTCTCAAGGATAACAAACACGATCGACCTTTGTACTACACCGGATACATCGGGTCAACATATATTGAAAGGGTACAGGTTGATCTGGGGTCTGCACTCAATATCATCCCCAAAGACTCCTCTACTTTCTCAGCATACCACTATATAGGTTGTTCACAACCACTACAATAATATACGATTTTAATACAAGAAGTAGTAATCCGCTTAGAAATATTCGACTCCGTTGACGAATAGGGAGCCTGAAGTCAGAAGTGAAGTGCTATGTCATTGACGCTGACACGTCGTACAACTTGTTACTAGGACGACCGTGGATCCACGCCAACTAGATCGTTCCCTCTACTCTGCACCAATGCTTCAAATATGTTGAAGATGATACAACAGTACGAACTGTCTTCGCTGAGAAATAACCATTCAAAGGGGTGAAAATTACTTTACTGATGCTCTCCTGTATCAAGAGATCGGTGAAACATCGAAAGAATCACTACTGACGATGATGATACTGGCAATGAGGCGGATTTAGAGTCTGAAGCAGACATGCCAGCCATTCTAATCGGTGAACTGATTGTAACATGTCTTAATAATCCCTAATGTAACACTCCTTCTGAAGATGAGGGTAATGGGTAATTAATGACAATATTTCCTTTGATTATCCTATGAGTGTTGAATTGTTTGAATCCGCTATGGACAGCTCTCTGTACATGCCCTTGCACAAGCCAAATACATCAAGTACATCCGTGGAATCTATAGGGATCCGTTTTGGTGGTTCCTCCATCCAAAGAGGGTCAATTATCAATAATATTCGGTAAAGCCCAACTGCGAAGGTCTACAGCCACGGATTCAAGTTCAGACTCAGACACCCATAAATTTTTCCATTACGCGCGATCAGCGTACCATATGATGAGGAAAATGGGGATACAACCTGCAGCATGGGAAGGGCCTGAATTTCGAAAAAGGAAGGACGTGGTTTTCTGCGCAACTTCATGCCAAGAGGAAACCGACAAATTACTATAATAACACGCGCATGGGGTTGGGATACGTTACACCTACACCACCAACAACCTTTCAGTCCAAGGATGACAAACCAGTCCCATCACATTCTGCCTCTTCCTCCGAATGGGACTCAGATGTCAGTATAGGAACGATGTTCAAGAATCTCACCGTTAATATGACTACAAGCAGCCAATTGGAGCCAGCGCAATCTACTGATGAGGAACCATGGGCTCAGCAATTGGATCTTCAGTGGGGGAAAGCGATTCGAATAACGCGAACTACCTACTGAAGATAAGGTGATTCAAGTTAACCTGTATAGTCAAGATCACCCTAAATCCATCTTTTTAAGTGAAAGCTTATCACTTATGGAAAAAGAAGAATTAATAGTAGTCGTAAAGGAGTATATAGATGTCTTTGCATGGAACTACGAAGACATGCCCGAACTTGATCCATGAGTAGCCATGCATCATCTGGACATCAACCTGACGCCAAGCCAGTCAAGCAGCAGCAACGCCAGTTTCGTCCGAACATTATGGAGGCTATTGAAGTTTAAGTTCATAAGCTTATTGCATGCGGCTTCATACGGAAGGAACAGCATCCAGATTGGGTTGCTAATGTCGTTCCTGTTCTCAAGAAGAATGGGAAGATACGGATCTACATTGACTACCGTGATCCCAATACAGCCTGTCCTAAAGACGAATTCCCACTGCCCATCACCAATGTCATGATTGACAATACCCTGGGATTTGAAAGAATGTCCTTCATGGACGGCTTTTCAGGATACAATCAAATTAAGATGTATCCAGAGGATGAAAAACATACTTCATTCCGGATACCGTTGGGGATATACTATTATACCGTGATGCCCTTCGGGTTAAAGAACACGAGGACAACTTATCAGCGGGCGATGAGTATGATTTTTCGTGATCATCTCCAAAAAATGATAGAATGTTATGTCGACGACATTGCTGTCATAAGTCACGATAAGAATGACAATCTTCATGACTTGAGAATGATGTTCGACATAATGTGACCTCATCAGCTGAAAATGAATCCGACAAAATCCTTCTTGGGGTTTCGAGTGGCAAATTCCTTGGATTTATTGTTACATCAAAAGGAATTCATCTCGACCCGGACAAAGTCAAAGCCATTCAGAACATGCATCCACCTAAGAATCTCAAAGAATTTAGAGGCATGTAAGGTAGACTGGCTTATATTAGAAGATCATCGCAAATCTCTCAGGCCGCTGTCAACCGTTCACCTGACTCATGAAAAAGGGTGTTCCTTCTGTATGGGATCAAGCTTGTCAAGAAGCTTATGAAGATATCAAAAGTTATCTCACAAAACCTCCAGTCTTAGTAGCTCCCACATCAGGAAAACCGTTCCTGCTTTATGTGAAAGCTATGGACCATTATCTTGGTGCTCTGCTTGCCCAAAAAGACGATAATGATCACGAACAAGCTATTTATTATCTGAGCAGGACTTTGATAGGGGCGAAATCTCACTATAATCCTATTGAGAAGGAATGCTTAGTTCTTGTCTTTACTATTCAGAACACATGACATTATTTAGTTGGCCAAACCATACATGTCATTTCCAGAGTGAACCCTTTGTGTCTTCTCATGAGAAACCAGGATCATTAAATTCAAGATTAGCTAAGCGGGCGCTTCTTTTGTCTCAGTACGACATGCTCTTTGTCCCTCAGAAGGCGATTAAAGGCCAAGCACTTGCAGAGTTCTTGTCTGCTCATCCGGTTCCGGAAAGCTCAAAACTTCATGAAGACATTCTAGATGAAGTCTTTGAATCTAATATAACTTCAGAGGATGAAGTTTGACAGATGTTCTTCGATGGAGCATCACGAATAGACCCTAAAGGCAAGATCATTGTCGATGTGGGG
>JAVJIF010028872.1:0-53209 GCA_038442645.1 Agave tequilana | reverse complement strand
ACATAAGCCATTAAATCCTCATACTCTGCATTTGTCTCTTGTTTTGGCCCCCTATCATATAATCAGTCGGCTTGTACATTTTAATACTAAAAACACATATATGACATGACACAAAGAAGAGTTTTAAAAAAAAAAAAAAATCATTTAGAAATGATGATGAGAGGCAGCTACAAGTGTCCTCCATTGAAAGCTCAATTCTTTAACTTTCGTATCCAAACCAACATTAATTAGTGGCCAATAAAAGAGATACTTCATCTTAACCATACAAAAGAAAGAAGATGCCTTGTCTATGCCATGGGCCCATGACTCACGAGTGGTCCTAATATTATAAGTTTGGGAAACAAATTAAACAGATAAAATAGATGACTTACACACAAGCAATGCATCACAAGTTTACGAATCACATAGTTCCACATCATGCGGTCACAAAGTACGGTCATACAACTTGTGTTGTAATGTACGTCCAAACTCAATTTTCTTCCTTGATATCTCACAAGCCAACGACACCAAAATAATATATATATATATATAAGCATCAAAACCCGAGTTGTTTGGCTGCTTACTCTTTCTAGAAGAGTTAGGTCAATTTAGACAATCTTGTGGGGGAGAGAGAGAGAGAGAGGTGGGAGGGAGAGGGAGGTTTTCTTTTGTCTCTTTTCTTCTCTCTTTCTTTTGGAAACCACTCACTCACATAACAATATCCACTTGATACACGTTTTCCTTGATGGTCTCTCTCTCTCTCTCTCTCTCTCTCTCTCTCTCTCTCTCAGCCCTTAACATCAACGTCTTTCACATTGGTATAAATGTATGTGCAATATGTACCTCTTTCTACATATGGATAGCGCCCAAGACCAAGAAGAAGGACAAGTCTCCTCTCTCATGGAAGAGACCGGCGATTCCGAGGCCGACTTGGAGGTGAAGGCCTACGATGATGAGTATGATGATGATGATGGTAGAGAATCATGCAATGGTAGTTATGTCAAATGCATGATCGACTGGGATCGCGATGAGGAAGAAGAAGGAGAGAGGAGAAGAAGAAGATGTGATGACGTGGGCGACGTGGATCGCAATGTCGAGGTCGGAATGGGGGAAGAGGAGAGAGGAAGAGAGGTCACCTTCGGTGGTAGACGAGGAGGAGAATAGGCTGTTCTGGGAGACTTGCTTGGCTTCAGGCTACCCGTAATTAGTTAATTTTGTTGTCTTTTCATTGTATACAGACTAAGTGTATTTGTTATGTTTTAATTTCTTCTTCTTTCTTTCTTTTTCTTTTTCTTTTTCACAAGAAACTGTGATATATTGTTCGAGTCAAATACAGTGATTTAGCAGATGAATCAAGGAGATTCACCTTATTTGCACTTGTTTCATTTTTCTTTTTCTCTCCTTTTGTCCCTCTGTATATGAGTATAATATCAAGAGATCTTTCTCAATAAATCTCTTTGCCCTTCATTCTTCCAGAATCAAAAAGATCCTTTCCGAGTTTGGATTTCTTCATTGGGGGAGATTTGCATCGAAATAGTTTGAGTACGCGAGTAAATGCTCTATCTACGGTGTCAAGGAGTTAAAGACAAGAGATGAAACATATAATATAGTCCATGAATTTGGATGATAAAACTTTTAGTTTTAAAACAGTTTAGTAAATGAGATATTTATGATTCGTTGATGCATGAATCCACATACTAATAACAATTAGTGCGAGAATTTCAGTATAGTTTACGAGAGCAAGTTCACGTTTTTTTATAGCATATGGGTAAAGAGGCTCATTGCATTAATGTGCAAGAAGTTCTTGATTTAAATCCAGGTTACATTAAACTACATATTTATTCTGAAAAAGAAGGGGAAAAAAGAACAAAATGAGAAAAAAAATGAAACAATAAAAAAACAAATATGATCACAGGGCGAGATGTAATATTAGACAATATTATCTTAATAATTTGTAAACATGTACTAACTAAGGAAAGAGCCGCGAAACTAACATTCAAATGTCAAATTCCTCTCAAGGACATTGTTTTTATATTATTTTTTTTTGAAGGAAAATATTCCTTAATTTTTTTTTATGATAATCAAACAAAACATTCCTCAGTTTTTGATGTGACAGACCCCTCATCAGTAGGGGTGGCAATTGGGTCGGATCGGGTCGACCCGACCCAATTACTGCTCGACCCGTATAATAATCGGGTCGGGTCGACCCGACCCGATTATTTACGGGTCAAAAATTCAGACCCAGACCCGACCCAGACTTAATCGGGTCGACCCGAGCCGACCATTTGACCCGATTATTAAGCCTTAAATACAATTTCTTTACATTATATTACTAAATTGTTTGGTGATATGGTTGGTCATCACACTAAACTCAAACACTAGAGGTCACAGGTTCGAAATTGGGCTCAACATATTTTTTGACAATTTAATTTAGGTGAAGAGGAGGACAATTTAATTTAGGTGAAGAGGAGGAGGCGGTGCGGCTCTGGAGGAGATCAGAGGGGAGGAGGCCGAGGAGGAGAGAGAATAATTGGGTCTGGCGGGTTCGGGTCGACCCGACCCATTTAATAATCGGGTCAGATGGGTCGACCCGATTACGACCCAAATCCAATTAGCCCAAATCCAGACCCGCTAACTCTGGGTCGGGTCGCGACTCGTCTACCACCCCTACTCATCAGTGCCTCAAAATGTGCATTGCACGTGAATAAGAAAGTTTAGACAGGGAATTGTGAGGGATGGGATACCTGTCCCACTTCTTGCTTGCTCCTTTTGTGGAGTGAAAGCCGCATGAAGCTTCAATTTAATTGATATTTCATGGTACTTGATTCTAGAAATATTATGGCCTTGTGTTAAAAAATGACTGACAATGTCAAAAGAGCATAATTGTCCTTAAAAAAATGACGTGAAACTCACATTAAGCATAATTGAGGAATGTTGGTTGCACGTCATTTTTTGTTTGAAGGACAATAATTGAGGAATGTTTGTTACACGTCATTTTTGTTTGAAGGACAATTATATACTTTTTTGACAATTGTCCAGCCATTTTTTGGCACACGGCCCTAAGACTTCTAGAATTAAGTACCATGAAATATTAATCCAATTGAAGCTTCACGTGCTTTCACTTCACAAAAGAAGCAAGAACGAAGTGGGATTGGCATCCCATCCCTCAAATTTCCTAGTCAACTTTTTTATCTCATGACACATGCAATGCACATTTTGAGGTATTGATGATGAGGGTTCATGGCACATCAAACACTAGTACAAAACTTTGCTTTCACTTCCCACGTTTGACATCGGTTCTAATAGCATAATGACGTAAAATAGAGATGGTGATATTTTTGTAATATATTAAAAAGCTTACCTCCGGTTCTCCAAAGACCGATATAGAAATTAAAAAATAGAGGTGGTGACATATTGGTAATATGTTGAAAAGAATTACGACGCCGATTCTTCGAAGAACTGATGTAAAAACTAGAACAAAAAAAATCAAAAATACTTAAGACTTCGGTTCTAAAATGAACTGACATCTTTAAAATTCTTAACACATTAGTTAATTTAATCAACCGATGTCTTTTCCTTCCCTCTCAAATTTTCCCAAAAAAATAATTTTCCCAATCATTGCCTCTCTCCCTCTCAAATTAGTCATAGATCTCAAAACCATTAGATCTCTCTCCCTTGAACTCGCCCAGCTCCTCCTCAAGCTCGCTTCCGCCCTCGCCCAATGCCTCCACAAGCTTCAGCAAGCTCCAACATCTCCACGAGTCACAGTGCCTTACTCTGCTCCGAGCAGCGCAACAACAAGCTTCCACTGGCGGTGGCCATAGAGCTCGGTAGTGGTGGCGGTGGCGGTGGTTATTGCGCGCGCCAAGGCAACAACCTCTCTGAGGAATCTGCCAACTGGAGACAGATGCAGCTGGAGACGTACCCAACACGACAAGAACAGAGAACAATAGAGAAAAGCAATCAACACAGTATTTAACGAGGTTTGGCAATGTGCCTACGTCCTCGGGGTAAGGGAGAGAGAGATTTTATTGATTCAACAATCAATTACAACTTGTTCCTACTTCAAGGAATTTTCAAAGGAGATTTTCAGTGGGATTTTCAGGAATAGAATACATGAGGGCTCTAGCCCTTATTTATAACCACAGAGTCCCAGGGTTTTAGAAAACCCCGATTGGATTCAATCTCAAACAGAAAAGGAATTCGAATCTAGAAAGGACAACCAAAACGCGTCCGGTAGGTCGACCGACCCTTGTCTACGGTCGACCGGCCCGGTCGATTGAACGCAACAGAGAACAGGTTGCTTTCAGTCAGTCGATCGCTCTTTAGCCACGGTCGACCGAGTGATCGACCGGAATACTTCTGTGCACGTTGTGCACACCGGTCGACCGTGCGATCGACTGGCCTTGTCCACCGGTCGACCATGTGGTCGACCGGGCGCTATCCTGGCCTACTTCAATGCGTCGTTCGGTCCCTTTGTCTTCCGATCTCTGTGCTATCTTCCTTTATCTCATCTATCTTCTCTTTCCCTACAATCTCCACCTCAGAGAAGATTTCTCAAATCTGAGCCGAACTCCAACGAACACCAATATATCATCTAACGAAATCGACACACACGATCTCGGCTTGGCCAATAGACGAAACATGTTCCTTCAAACGAATCGCCAATACACGTACAATTGATTTCCACTGATCTCAATAGATTCAAACTGAGTTTGTCGTTGCCACCTGCAACTCTCACCAAACTCTAATATCAATTGTTGGCTCCAACTGCAGCTCAGCTAGCCAACCGAAATGCACCATACATGCGTTCCCATCACTTCACCTCAGGAGAAATACCATACAAGCTGACCAACGAACGTGTCTCTCACTCAGCAATTTCATGACCTCACGAAGACTCATCATGAGCCAACACTGACTCCCCAATTGACTGGCTCTCTCCAGTTACATGTCTTCAGCTGACGGCCCAACCAAGTCTGAGTAGAGCACACCGAACACCATCATCGGCTTCACAAACTGGATGCACACCCCCTTATGCAAGCTTAACCATCGTCTTAGCAGAAGATCAACTGTTCATCGAGATCATAATTCTTCACCTCTACGTGAATCACAACACTTCACTGAAATCACCTAGAGGGGGGGTGAATAGGTGACAATGCTAATCTATGAACTAAATGCGGAATTTAAAAACTTAATGCAATTACACTTAAGTGCTATCAACAAGTGATGCACACAACCAAGCCAAGCAAATGATGAGCAATGTAAATAAATGCAAGGCACAAAGTAAAGAGAGAGTGAGAGAGAGAGCCAATGGATCAAGCGCAAACAACAAGATATGTTATCGAGGTTCGAGCACCCAGCTCTACATCCCCGCCTTCGACACACGAAGGATTTTCCACTAGCTCGTCCACCTAGGACCCTTTACAAGGAGTACCCAACTCCTCTCTTTACAACCTCCTCCTTGAGGCACAATCCAAGCCAACTAACACAACCTCCTCCTTGAGGCAAACTCCAACAATCACAACCTCCTCCTTGAGGCAAATTCCAAACCAATACAAAAAACTCCCAATCACCACCAATACAAGGATCACCTCTCAACTAGAGGGATACAACCCAAAGCACAAAGCTAAGAAAAGATTGGGTTACAACTTGGTGGTCACAACAACAACCACAAACAACTTCTTCTTCCACACAAATACCTATAGATATAGATAGTAGATTTTTGCTCAAGTGTGGAGAAAACCAAAGGAATGGAAATCAGAAATCACAAAGAAAAATCCTTGGGAAAAACTGAAACAAAGATAGAGAAGTTCAATCAAAAATCCTTTCCCAAAAACCTTTCTTTGATTTCCAACCCTAACAAAAACACCAAATGTATTGTTCAATTTGAGCTTAAAAACTTCTTTTGATTGCTGTAAAAACACCAGAGAGTATGAAAAATTTCGCACTAAAATTCTTAGAGAAAAAACTCTTGCAAAAGGGGTATTTATAGGCAATTATCAGAAAATAGCCGTTGACAGAAATTTGCCAGAAATAGCCTTCCGGTCGACCGGCCCGGTCGACCGTCCAACGGTCAATTTTTGACCGTTGGCAACTAACGGTCGACCGTCCGGTCGACCGAATAATCCCGAGAGCAGACTATTCTGCTCCGGTCGACCGTCCCGGTCGACCGCTGACTGTGCCAGAAACGTGCACAGGTTTGTGCACGTCGTCGGTCGACCGTGACGGTCGACCGCTACATGCGGTCGACCGTTACGGTCGACCGAACTAGCCTGGCAGGCAGCAAATAGGTCAGAAAACTGAGGTAAAAAATATTCCAATAAATCTCACAAAATCTCTAAAATTCCACAAAAATAGTTTTATCATATTATATTGAAATACAAACTTGTGTTAAAATCCTAACACAAATTTCAACATATTTGACTATTTTTGTGTCAAAGAAATTTTGCCAAAAACCCAAAAACCGTATTTTTTAAAACCTTGTATTTTGAATAGAAAATACACATTGTCTAAAACTCATCCATGATACAAAAATATGATATTTAAACACTTTGAAGCATATTGTATATTAATAGAAATTCAATATACAAGAAACATATATATATCATGATTTTGTCATTAAGTCCAAAATATGTTTTTTGTGTAATACCAAAACATAAAACACATGGAATAGATTACCAAACAAAGTTTGTCTAAACAATTTAAGCATGCATGTATAGAGAACAAATCTAATATACATAAACCATGTAAACTTGTTTGATAAAAATCTATTCATGAAAACCAAGATCGGTTAAACCTAAAACCGGAAATCAAAACATGAAACGTGTGTGTTGTGAACTTGAGCTTATCATACTATACTAATCTTACAATAGGATCTAAACTCAAAACTAAAAACTATGGATACCTAAGTCTTCTTGTAGAGCGCAATCTCCAAGCTAGAGCGCAATCTCCAAGACGGCTTGATCCAAAGCTCCTTGATTCACCGAGCAAGTGCTATATGTGATCTTTGACGATTGGGCTCTTGAATCAACATGTGAAAGATGTGTGGAAGCTTTCACCAACTAATATCTTGATTAATGATCTGAAACTTAAACATCACAAGATAATTAGTACACATAACTACATGAGTAATCATCATCAAAACTAGAGTGGAAGGCCTTTGGGCCAACATTCACCTCTACATGAAGTCCAATCAGCTTCTCGGGAACCAAAACAGTTTCATACGAGTTGCATCACCAAATGTGGCTGCGCCTTTATGACTGCCTACGTACCTTACCCAAGGGATCAAGCCGACCGTATTTCATTTGAAATGAGCTCCACTGAGCTCAAGCACCTGTGACTAAATTTTCAGCTGAGTCATAGAACGTCCTCACTACTGTCATAGAGAACAATGACCTTCAACTTGAGCTTGTCGCGGTCACACAACTTGAGATTTCATGCTTCTTAACCGACTTTCATGATATTATCTTGGTTCCAATTGCTGCAAATAATTCGACATTCTCATTAATATTGTCAACCTGTTCAGCATCAAAACTAGCTACATGATCTTCACATGGTGTCAGATCTGATGAAGTTCTCACTGATACCGAATCAACTGGAGATGGTGGAGTAGCATCAACCTTTACCCCTGTGATACTTCCTTGGTCTTTGTCCTCTCCACCTGCTGAGAGACGGTAGACTTCAACACTGAAGTCACATCAAACGTGACATGCTGACTCAACACGATCTCTTATTTTCGGGTTCCACAATCTGTTGCCTTTCATATTTCTTTTAACACCTAAAAACACAAACTTCTTTGCTCGCGGATTCACCATGCCATTTTTAGCACTAAAGTAGGCTGGACTTCTAAATTCCCGCAGCAAACCATGATCTTGAGCAGCTTTCTCAGACCAAATTTTTAGTGGAGTTTTACCTCCTATCACAGTCGATGACATTTCATTTATGAGATGACTAGCATACACAATCGCCTCAGCCTAAAACGATTTGTGTAATTGTGCATTAGACAACAAACGCCGAACCTTCTCCAGTAAGGAACCTTCTCCAGCACTTGTGACTGAATTTTCAGCAGCGAACCGACCTGGCTGAGTCATATGAAGCTTCTCACTACCATCATGGAGAACAACAACCTTCAACTTGAGTTGTCGCGGTCACAAAATTCATGCTTCTTCACCCACTTTTGTGATTTTATCTTGGTTCCAATGGCTGCAAATACTTTGACATTCTCATCAATATCTTAAACCTGTTCAGTATCAATCTTGGCTCATGATCTCCACCCGGTGTCACATCTGGTGAAGTCTTCTCTAATACCGAACCAACTAGAGATGGTGAGTAGCATCAACCTCCACCTGCTGCGATACTTTTTTGTCTTCGTCCTCTCCACCTACTGAAAGACGATAGACTTTGTCATTGAAGTCTCATCAAACGTGATATGCTGACTCAACACGATCTTCTTGTTTTCAGGGTCCCATAATCTATAACCTTTCATATTTTCTCTTGACCCAAAAACACAAACTTCTTTGCTCGCGGATTCACCATGCCATCTTTGGCACTAAAGGAGACGGGACTTTCAAATTCCCAACAAATCATGATTTTGAGTAGCTTTCCCAGACCAAACCTCTATTGGAGCTTTACCTCCTATCGTAGTCGATCTATTTATGAGATGGCTAGCATACACAATCGCCTCAGCCCAAAACGATTTGTCTAATCTTGCATTAGACAACAAGCATCGAACTTTCTCTAGGAAGGAACGGTTTACCTCCTTAGCCAACCCATGTATACTTTTTTTGGAGTGAGTACCAATACCAGTATTCTGGCCAAATCGTAGGAATTAGTTCATGTATCTTTCAACATTACCAATCTGTAGCTCCTTGATCTTCCTGTCCGTCTGCTTCTCCATTCTTCCTTTTCACTTCACCAACATATTTAGGGCTCACACCTTTGTCTCATAGGATATATCCAACAATGCCTAGATATATTATCAATAAAAGAGATAAAATACCTGTGACCTCCAAGCGATGCAGTCTTAGCAGGTCCCCAAACGCTTACGTGAACACAATCAAGAAGATCTTCAGAGCGATGAGTACTGGTGCTAAATTTTACCTTCTTCTTGTTCAGAATGCTGTGTTCACCCACTAAGTTGTAGGTAGCAACACCTTCCAACGATCCCTTCTTTGCAGGAGCTTGCAAAGTCTTTTTACCTTCATGTCCGACCTTCATCTGCCTGACCTGTGTGAAACCATCATCTGAAGAAATAGAAATCTCCACCTGACCTGTAACTGTACTACTACCTTCAAGTAGTAGAGGTTGTTTCGGCGGATGCCCTTCATCACCACCATTGAGCCTTTGATCATCTTGAGAACACCATCTCGTATAGATATCACAAGGCCCAACGCTTTCAAAGCGCTAACAGAGATAAGATTCCTTTTGAGTTGAGGTACATACCTCTCCTCCTTCAGTTCTCATACTATCCCATCAACATCTTGATACAGACTATACCCATCCTTTCCTCATTACACGGATGATCATCACCCATGACTGTGAAGTATCCATCTAACTTCTCAAAGCTAGAAAATCAGGCCCTGTTCGGGTACACATGATAGTAGCTCTGGTATCTAAGATCCACTCAGCATTATCTAAGTAATCAACAATAGGAGTAGTAACTGAGAGAGAGAATACCGATGAATCTGAATCTGATCCATCCGCCTGTGAAGTACTGGCATGAGCACTTACCACCTTTGCGAAATTTTGCCTCGGTCATCTGCTCTTCTTCTTACCTTTGGCCTTCGGACAGTCAACCTTCCAGTGCCCTAGCTCCTTGCATAAGGCGCACTGATTCCTCTTCAGGTCTCTGAAGCCTGATCTGGACTTCGATCTTCCCTGATCACCTCTTCCATTCGGATTAGAACTCCTGCCTCTTACCGCCAGTGCCTCTGCTGTTGTGCTCCCCGAAGAAGACAGTCTATCTTATCTCCTTATTTCATAACTCACAAGAGCAGCAGACACCTCACTGTAGTTAAGAGATTTTCTTCCATTGATCAATGTAAGAGTAAAGGTCTCATACTCTTTTTAAGGGAGAGAATTCAATAAAATTACCGCCTTATCCTCTTCATCGATCTCCACATCCACATTAACTAGATCTGTAAGAAGGTTTGTGTAGCTATTCATGTGTTCGTTGATGGTGCATCCTCTCTGCATTTAAAAATGATAAAGCTTACTCTTCAACTGCAACCACGATTCGACGCTTTTCGTCAAATATTTCTTCTCTAGGATCTCTCACAGCTGCCTCGCAGATGTTTCATGTAACACATGATACTTTATGTCTTATGTCAAGCAAGACCTGATCAAGCCACATCCTGTACGGTTTATCTTGTCCCAATCTTCTTCAGTTGTTGATGCGCGCTTCTTCTCCAACCGTATAGTGTCTTCGAGATTTGATGTTATCACCTCACATCTCCATATACCGAAGTTGTTCTTGCAGTCGAACTTCACCACATCAATCCTCAACGGATGTGGATTCGTGATGTACCTTCTCCAGTCATCTTCTCAACTGATTCCTCAAAGCAATGTGGAAACAAACGGAGTTAGATAAAAAAACTAGATAAAGACAGGATCTTTACCCCTACGCAAAACCGTCGAAGAGTTTCGAAGCAATCTACTCCTCCAAATTGATTCCTCGAGCAATCTACACGCTGTTTTGAGATCGACACACGATCCCACAAATAGCCCCAAGCTGCTTCGAGATCGACACACGATCTCCGCCTAACAGCAACTGATGCCCTTGGAATCAACACACGATCCCACGACGAATCTGGGATGCTCTGATACCACTTGTTGCACGCGCCAAGGCAACAACCTCTCTGAGGAATCTGCCAACTGGAGACAGATGCAGCCGGAGACGTGCCCAACATGATAAGAACAAAGTACAATAGAAAAAGCAATCAACACAGTATTTATGAGGTTCGGCAATGCCTACGTCCTCGGGGCAAGGGAGAGAGAGATTTTATTGATTCAACAGTCAATTACAACTTGTTCCTTCTTCAAGGAATTTCCAAGGGAGATTTTCAGTGGGATTTTTAGAGATACGATTCATGAGGGCTCTAGCCCTTATTTATAGGCACAGAGTCATAGGGTTTTAGGAAACCCCGATTGTATTCAATCCCAAACAGAAAAGAAATTCGAATCTAGAAAGGATAGCCAAAACGCGTATGTCAGTCGATCAGCCCGGTCGACCGGACGCAACAAAGAGCATGTTGCTTTCAGTCGGTCGACCGTGCGGTCGACCGCTCTTTAGCCACGGTCGACCGGACACAATACTCCTGTGCACGTTGTGCACACCGGTCGACCGTGCGTCGACCAGGCGCTATCCTGCCTGCTTCAATGCGTCGTTCGCTTTCTTTGTCTTCCGATCTCTGTGCGTGTCTTCCTCTATCTCCTATCTTCTCTTTCCCTACAATTATTGAAGGACTTAGGGCACCATTCAAAAAGACTAACCTTTTAGGTGGAGTTTCCCAAATCCTTATATACTCAAGACCATCCCCACGTTTAGCCAATGTGGGACTATTTGTTCGATCCAAATCCCAACAATCCCCCTCGAACAAAGAGTCTCCCTACAAGCTCAACTATCTTTACATTGGAAGATCAAATGCTCCATCGAGGTCCAACTCTTCACCTGCGTGAATTGGCGGCACACCTTATGTGAAGCACCAACTGCAGTCGATCACTCCTCTACACCTCGTGGGAGGCGGCACGCCCATTGCAAAGGAGCACCACTGTCAAATTTCTGGAGAGCCCAACATTAGGCTTCACAGGGGCCTATTGTGCCTTTTTGCGTCATTGGGGTGATCAAGCCCGTTGCGCCTTTGCGTCATTGGGGGATCTACATCGTCGAACATCACCCACACACACGACTAAGTTCGGGGTATGGCTCTGATACCAATTGAAGGATTTGGGGCACCATCTCAAAAGACTAGCCTTTTGGGTGAAATTGCCCAAATCCTTATATACCTAAGACCATCCCCACGTCTAGCTGATTGTGGGACTATTTGTTCGACCCAAATCCCAACATTGGTGGTGCCACTGATCCCTCCGACTATAAATTCAGCTGCTTAATCACAAGCTCATTCATAGATCAAGCAATTGCAAGCTCAAATCAAAGCAATTTTATAGCTAACCTCTAATAAATTCCTCAAAGAAATAAAAATAGGTGGCCGAAATGAAAATGGGTCCTGAAATGATAGAAAATTCGAATCAGAGATGCTTCCTGTGTTCCGCGTCTACAACCGTTCTGTGGTGGTCTCATGTTGGAGCTCATGGTGATGCCACTCCGAGCTATAGTGGAGCTCAGTGGCTCGTGGTGGAGCTCGTAGGAGCGGTGGAGCTCGTGGTGGTGGTGGTGGAGCTCATGGTTGGGATTTCCTGCTATCAATTTTTTTTTTTTGACTATAAAGTTTTGAATTTACAATTTGATGATGATGATAATGATGATGATGATGATGATTAGTTTAATAATTGTGATGATAATGTTTAGTTTTTTGTGGAGTATAAAGACTGGAGATGCTGGGCGAGGGCGAGCTTCTGGCGACGCTCAGCGATGACGTCGTGGAGAAAGCGATCAACTGGATGAAGACGATGGCTGATTTTTTATTTTTTTAATAAAATATAAGGATTTCACAGTTAGTTTAAAACTGATGTTTTTGCCTTCACCTTACAATGTCGGCATCATACATCCTTTCATTTTCACATCGGTTTTAAACCGACAAGGAATATCTATTTTGTTGTAGTGAAAACTGAGGAATGTTTCATTTGACTATCATAAAAAATTAAGAAATATTTTCCTGTTGCGCATGCGGGCAACAATCGACGAGAATTCACCAATTAGAGATAGATGCAGCTGGAGATGTACCCACACGATAAGAACAGAGAAACAATAGAGAAAAACAAGCCAACACAATATTTAACGAGGTTCAACAATTTGCCAACGTCCTCGGGGCAAAAGAGAGAGAGATTTTATTGATTCAACAATCAATACAAGCAAATACTAGCGGGATAATTTCAGAGATACAATATATTAGGGCTTTAGTCCTTATTTATAGCTAGAGAGTCCTAGGATTTAGGAAACCTTGATTGGATTCAATCCCAAAACAGAAAAGGGGTCTGAATCTAAAAAGGAGAACAAACGTGTCTGTCGGACCGGTCGACTGAGGACAAGGGTCGGTCGACCGGGACCAACGAGAGCTGGCTCATGTCAGTCGGTCGACCGGGCGGTCGACCGGGCCATATCTGTGCACGTCATGCACACCGGTCGACTGAGCGGTCGACCGGCTCCATCTCCGTCGACCAGGCGGTCGCCGGGTTCTGTCTTGGCCTGCTGCAAGCGCCGTTCTTACTCCCTTTGACCTCCGATCTCTGCGCTATCTCCTCTATTTTCTCTCTCCCTACAATTCTCCATCTCGGTGAAGATTTTCAAATCTGAGCCGAACTCCAACGAACATCTGGCAAAATTGGCACACAATTTCGGCAAAATCGACACACGATTTCGGCTTGAGCGCTCCAAACGAAATCGACACACTATCTCGGTGAAATCGACACACGGTCTCGACTTGACCAACAGACGAAACCTGTTCCTTCAAACGAATTGCCAGCACACGTACAATTGATTTTCACTGATCTCACCAGATCTAAATTGAGTTTGTCATCGCCACCTGCAACTCTCACCAAACTCCAATATCAATTGTAAGCTTCCAACTTTAACTCAGCTATCCAAATGGAATGCATCATACATGCGTTCCCATCACTCTACCTGAAAGAAATACCATACGAGCCGACCAACGAACGTGTCTCCGACTCAGTAGCTTAATAGAACTCTATTCCAAATGACCTCAAGAAGAACCCATCATGAGCCAACACTGACTCTCCAACTAACTAGCTCTCTCCAGTCCTCATGTCTTCAAGACGGTCGAACCAAATCTGAGTAGAGCACACGAAACACCATCATCAGATTCAATAAAATGGATGCACACGCCCCTTATGTAAGCTTACCATCTTCTCACCAGAAGATCAACTGTTCATCGAGATCACAATAATTCACCTCTACGTGAAGTCTAACTCTTCACCTCTACGTGAAGTCCAAACTCTTCACTTCTATGTGAAGTCTCAATCAGCTTCTCGAGAACCCAAATATATCATATAGCTTCATACAAGTTGCATTACCAAATGGCTCCGCCTTTACGGCTGCCTACGTATCTTGCCCAAAGGATCAAGCCAATCATAGTTCATTGAAAAGAGCTCCATCAAGTTCAAGCACTTGTGACTAAAGTTTCAGAGCAAATCGATCTAGCTGAGTCATATGAACCTTCTTACTACCATCATGGAGAACAACGGCCTTCAACTTGAGTTTGTCACGGTCACAAACTTGAGATTCATGCTTCTTTACCCACTTTCGTGATTTTATCTTGGTTCCAATTGCTGCAAATAATTCGACATTCTCATTGATGTCGTTAACCTGTTCAGCATCAAACTGGCTACATGATTTTCACCCGGTATCAGATCTGGTGAAGTCTCACTAATACTGAATCAACTGGAGATGATGGAGTAGCATCAACCACCACCCGCTGCGATACTTCCTTGGTCTTCGTCCTCTCCACCTGCTGAGAGACGGTAGACTTCAACACTGAAGTCACATCAAACGTGACATACTGACTCAACACGATCTTTTTGTTTTCGGGGTCCCATAATCTGTTGCCTTTCATATTTCTTTTGACACCCAAAATACAAACATCTTTTCTCGCGGATTCACCATGCCATCTTTGGCACTAAAGTAGGCCGGATTTTCAAATTCCCGCAGCAAACCATGATCTTGAGCAGCTTTCTTAGACCAAATTTCTAGTGGAGTTTTACCTCCTATCGCAGTCGATGACATTCCATTTATGATATGGCTAGCATACACAATCGCCTTAGCCCAAAACGATTTGTCTAATTGTGCATTAGACAACAAACACCGGACCTTCTCCAGCAGGAACAGTTTATCTCCTTAGCCAACCCATGTATTTCATCTGTGAAGTGAGTATCAATACTAGTGTTCTGGCCAAATCGTAGGAATTGGTTCTTGTATCTTTTAACATTATCAAATTGTAACTCCTTGATCTTCCTACAGTCTGCTTCTCCATCATATCCTTCCACTTCACCAATATATCTAGGGCTTCACACCTTTGTCTCATAGGATATATCCAACAATGCCTAGATAATTTTTAATAAAAGAGACAAAGAACCTATGATCTCTAAGTGATGCAGTCTTAACAGGTCCCCAAATACGTACATGAACACAATCAAGAGGATCTTCAGAGTAGTGAGTAGTGGTGCTGAATTTCACCTTCTTCTTATCTAGAATGCCGTGTTCACCCAATTTCAAGTTGCAGGTAGAAGCATCTTCCAATGATCCCTCTTTGCTGGAGCTTACAAAAACTTTTCACCTCCGGGTCCGACCCTCACCTGTCAGACTTGTGTGCAAATATCATCTGAAAAAATAAAAGTCTCCACCTGACCTGTAACTGTACTACCCTTTAAGTAGTAGAGATTGTTCCCGCGGACGCCCTTCATAACCACCATTAAGCCTTTGGTCATCTTGAGAACACCACCTTGTATAAATACCACAAGACCCAACGTTTTCAAAGTACCAACTGAGATAAGACTCCTTTTGAGTTGAGATATATACCTCACTTTCTTCAATTCTCGTACTATCTCATCATCCATCTTTATACAGACTGTATCCATCCCTTCTACATTACATGGATGTTCATCACCCATGACAGTAAAACATCCATCTAACTTCTCAAAGCTAGAAAATCATTCTATGTTCGGGCACACATGATAGGTAACTCCTGTATCTAAGATCCACTCAGAATTATCTGAGTAACCAACAGTAGAGTAGTAACAGAGAAAGAAAATATCGATGAGTCTGAGTTTGATTCATCCGCCTGTGAAGTACTGGCATGAGTACTGACCACCTGCACGAGATTTGCCTCGGTCATCAACTCCTTCTTACCTTTGGCCTTCAGATAGTCAATCTTCCAGTGCCCTAGCTCCTTGCATAAGGCGCACTGGTTCCTCTTCAGATCTCTGAAACCTGATCTGAACTTAGATCTTCACTGATCACCTCTGCCCTTCCAATTGAAACTTTTGCCTCTTACCGCCAATGCCTCTACTGTTGTGCTCCCTGAAGAAGACAATCTGTCCTGCCTTCTTACTTCATAATTCACAAGAGCAGCAGACACCTAATTGTATTTAAGAAATTTTCTTCCATTGATCAATGTAAGAGTAAAGGTCTCATACTCTTCTTCAGGAAGAGAATTCAATAGAATTACCACCTTATTTTCTTCATCGATCTCCACATTCACTTTAACCAGGTTTGCAAGAAGCTTTGTATAGCATTCATGTGTTCGTTTATGGAGATTCCCCTCTTCATGAAAACAATAAAGCCTCCTCTTCAACTGCAACCGCAATTCGACGCCTTTTGTCAGATACTTTTCTTCTAGGATCTCCCACAGCTGCCTCGTAGATGTTTCATGCAACACATGATACTTAATGTCTTGTGTCAAATAAGACCTGATCAAGCTACACGTCGTCTGGATCATCTTGTCCCAATCTTCTTCAGTGATAAAATTACGCTTTTTCTCCAACCGTACAGTGTTTTCGAGGTTTGATGTCGTCAATGCATCCATCACCTCATATCTCCACATACCGAAGTTGTTCTTGCCATCGAACTTCACCACATCAATCCTCAATGGATATGGATTCATAGATTTCACCGTAGATGTACTATCTCTGGCCATCTTCTCAACTGATTCCTCAAAGCAATACGAAAGCAAACGAAATTAGATAAAACAAACCAGATAAATATAGGATCTTTACCTCTACGTGAAACTCTCGAAGAGTTTCCGAAGCAATCTACTCCTCCGAATTGATTCCTTAAGCAATCCACACGCTGTTTTTAGATCGGCACAAGATCGCACAAATAGTCCCAACACTGCTCTGAGATCGACACACGATCTTTGCCAAATAACAACTAATGCCCTTGGAATCACACATGATTCCACGATGAACCTGGGATGCTCTGATACCACTTGTTGCACGTGCGGGTAGCAACCGATCAGAAATCCATCAATTAGAGATAGATGCAGCCGGAGATTTACCCACATGACAAGAACAGAGAAACAATAGAGAAAAGCAAGCCAACACAATATTTAACGAGGTTTGAAAATTTGCCTATGTCCTTAGGGCAAGGGAGGGAGAGAGATTTTATTGATTCAACAATCAATACAAGCAAATACCAGAGGGATACTTTCAGTGATACAATACAGAGGGCTCTAGCTCTTATTTATAACTAGGGAGTCACAGAGATTTAGGAAACCCTGATTGAATTCGACCCCAAAACAGATAAAGAGTCTGAATCCTAAAAGTTGAACAAAACGCATTTGTCGGTCGACCGGTGATCGAGGGAAAATCGCGCACAAAAATGTATGTTTTAAAATCAAGAGTTAATGTGTGTGCTTTGGCTTCCTCGATACTTCCGTTATAGCACAGAGGCAAAAACGAGTCAAATCCACAAGGACGGGACGATAGAAGTTTACACGGTATGTTCTCGTGTATGTTAAAAGTTCTTAAATCTTTGAAAAAATGAAAAGAAAAGAAAATAAAGAATAAAAAGGGAAGTATGATAAAACACAAAGAAGTGAGAAACATAGAAGAAATGGTTTTTATAATTTTTGGATATATTTCTAAAATAAAGTGAAAAAGAAAGAAAACCCATGGCGACTAACTACTAATGACTCCACCAACATGCTAATCTTTGAGTGATAGTTATCTCACATATATCATTGGCAATCACTAGTCCTTAGTTCAAGAGCATTTCAAAGTATGACCCATATGTAACTCATCACATCCTAACTCAACAAAATAAGTGCAAGCTACACTTAAACCATCAAAACTAAATAAGAGTAAGCATGGAGTAAAATAATGTTAGCTTGTTAGAGAGTTAGGATGTTAGAGTGTTAAATGTATCATCATGAGCCATCAATGGCTCTTGCAAGAGCAAGGCCAAGTAGAGGCTATTAGATTCATGTGAATTATCAAATAAGAAGTTAGTAAGTTAGCGATTAGTAGTTAGTTGCCATGAGAGAAAATTAGCTAAACATGTAAAGAGAGTTAGAGAGAAGAAAACAAAGAGTGGTAAAGAGAGAATCTTTCATAGATTGTCACCTTCTATTACAAGTGCTTTTACTTTCTAGCCATGTACCACTCTCTCTCCTCTTACAAGATCTACAAAAAATGAAAAATACAAAGAGGAAGAAGAAGAAGAAGAGCTAAATTAACCTAAACTATCATAAACTACAACATGAAGAAAACTACAAAACTCTCTATATTTTTCCATCTCCAGAACCCCAGGGGGGTATTTATAGGCACCAGGGGAAAGGGGGCCAGGGGGACAACCCCTGGCCCAAAGCATGGGCGTGGCCGCGCCCGTGCGACCGCAAAAACGAGGCCCAGGCCACGTTTCCGCGGATCTTCTAGAGCAGCGCGCGCGGCGCCTGCTGCTGCTTGCTGTCGCGTTTGTTCCCTGTCGACTGCAGGTCCCGGTTTCTAGTTTTAGGCCCCTGGTTTTGACGAATCAGCTCTCCAAAGTCAATGGCTATATTATAGGTCTTTAATCACCCATTAAATGGTGATTTAGGGTCTTCTTTTTCATTGCACATCATGGATCTAGAAACATATAAGAGATGTATTATTAGTAGAATTTAATATGAAATAAATGTGAAGATGTGGTAAGAAATATGCAATTTTAGAGACTAATCACACCCCACACTTATCTTTTGCTCGTCCCGAGCAAATAAAAAACTAAAGGAATTATTACATCACTTTCGCAGATGACGCGATTGCACTGAGCATATGTAACAAGCTGTTAAACCTCTAGGTTTCCCCTAGAGGAGGAGTTTTGTCTCCTGAGAGTTTTCAGCAGATTAAACCCACAAAATCCATAAAGAAAGAAATCAAATGTTAGTATTTTGAAAATACATTTTGAAATAGAAAAAAGTGTTGAAGTATTTTTTGCAAAAATATAAGTGATCCAAGGTCAGAGGTTAACCAGAAATTGTTCTTCCTTAAACTAAGTCAAAATGCAAAATCTTGTAATTAATTAAATGTAAGAATTTAAAATTGAATTGATTTTTTGATCTTTCATAAAACTCTTAGAAAAATATGCACTTTATGAACAGTGAAGGTTTTGGGATATCGATTGAAACTTTTATGCCATTGATTTTTGTATATTTATGTTTTTCTTTTCTTAGCTTTCATAGGCGTTCTTATTTACCGGGTAGTGAGCCTTTAGCCGGTGACTCCCAAACCAGATGATCTTAGGGCACCACATGAGAAAACATCCCTCAGACTTAAGGACTCGAGTAAATAAGGACACAAAACTAAAGGGGATTATTTTTTATTTTTGTCCACCATTTTAGGTGTAAATAATCATGCTTCCTGAGGCATAATTATCCAACTTCAATAAGTGATTTTTATTATCATTATATATTTTTTAATGTATTTTTATGACATTTTCAGTCTTTCTTTCAATCCTAAAAAATTGTGTAAGTGTGAAGTGCATAAATCTAAGGAAAAAAATTCAAGATCAAATTATCTTTTCAATCTTACATTCTTATCCTAAAATTTAAACAAGAATTATTATTTTGACTCAGTTTAAATTTCATAATTTTAGGTGTTCCTAATTCCTAATATAATCTTAATTTTCTTAAAAATAAATCAAAACTAATTCCTTTATATCAAAAATTTTGTAAAAAGAAAAGAAAAGAGTTTTTTTTATACAAAAGAAAATTTTAAAAAGTCCCTAAAAAGAAGTGTAAAAGAAAGAAAATTAAAACTAACCTACAATAATAAGCCCTCCCCACACTTATCTTATGCATTGTCCTCAATGTATCGTGAATGTATATATACATGAAACAAATGGAAAGGGAAGAAAAATTACCTCATGGTAGTAGCTCCGGTGATGATTTGATTGGACCAAGCATTGCTACCCAATCAAGATAATGTGGATCTTACAGAAACCTACCAGGGACCTCTCTGATACGACCCAGTAAAATGTTGGAGAACTGTATGATCTTATTGAAACATTACCCCCATCGAATTTTCAATTTTCAAAAATAATTACTGAGTCATTTTCTTCAACATCCTTGTCCAACAATGAAGTGTGATTTTGAGAGATGATTGATTTGGACTCAAATGGAACAGGATAAAAACAGATACCGCCTCAGAAATTTGACTCAGATCAAGTCGAGATTCAAAAGAGAGAGTCAAAATTTATTCAAAAATGGGGTTGATGTTCACATACTTTCCTCATCAATGAAGTGTGACCATAAGATATTGGTGATTCTATTTCACAGCGTACTGGTAAAGGATTCAATGTTGACTCCGGAATAGAGAAAAAATTGGTAAAGATATCAGAGTCATTATTAAATCAAAAAGTTAAATGAAATTACCAACTTGAGGTTCAGGATCACTTTCAAGCTCAAGTTCAATTTCAGAAAAGGATAACTTGCTAAAATATCAAGGTGGTTCTCAAAATTTTGGGCAAGTTCAAAAGGATGTAAGGAAATTGAATCTTGATTTTCGTCCACGGAAGGAATGTGAATGGGAGAAATGATCGATTCAGTTTCAGGAATTATGGGAATCAAAACTGGCTCAAGAACGTTACTTAGTTCAGGTAACACTACAGGAGTCGATATTGATTCAAGGATTGGACTCGAATCGCTAAATTGAAGCTCAGGTTCACATTCTTCTTCAAGTTCAATTTCAGGAATTGGATAACTTGTCAAACTATCAAGAATTTGATGTTGGTCAAGTTTAGGTTGGTATGATGAAATTGAAGCTGGATTTCCAAAATGACATGATTCGTGCGTTATATGAAAATCTGATGGACATGGAAACTTATTCATATTTTGTATGTTTCGCTCGGTCTCTTGCACGAATTCTATAGTTTTTTCCCACAATGATTTTTCTTTGATTGATTCTGGAAAAGAACTTTATGAATTTTGAAAATTTTGTGGACATGATGAGGCCATCATATTTTCAAATTATTTTTGGGCCTCTATTGCTTCTTCCAAAGTCCTTTGTAATGATAATTTTTCTTCAATTGGTGGTTTAGAAAAAGGAGGATATAAAGCAGAATCGGGGAATGAATATTATGGAAATTGTGGACAAGATGGTTGAAAATTTGACTCGGGGTAGGTGAATCCCCTGATTCTGTGAAGAGTTGAAATTATTTTGAAAATTGTGGTCATAAAATTGGGGAGATGGGTCATATCGAGTCGGATAATCCCAACTCGGCATATATGATTGGTTTATGTCGTACATAACCGGGTTGGAGTTATTCGAGTCAAATGAGGTCGAGATGAAATATGGATTAATATTATTATTGAAAGAATTATTGTTGTTAAAATCCATTTCACAATTTACAAACAAACAAACAAACAAACAAAGAAAAAAAGAAAAAGAAAACAAGCCTATGCTAGGGTTGATTAGACCTAGACGACTCCTAACTGGTTAGACTGTCCACGGGGGGTACATTGTCGGAATCTGACCACGAGTTAATCGGCCAGGTAGGGGCAAGAACAGTGGGAGGTATCCGTGCTGGAGCAACGGGCCTAATTATGTCAAACCACTGTTCTTTGAGGTTTCATCTCTCAATCCCCAACCTTAAGAAAACCAATTTGACAAGAGTCAACTTCTATCAATTTTCCTTTAGGTTAATCTTTTAAATGAGTGCGAGATGTCCCTAGGGGCCAACGTCTAGTAAGTTTTATTAAGGCATGGGTTGTGTGAGGGGGAGGTGATTTTTGGGCTAAGGAAGGGTAATGACTTCCCCACCTTATGTTGTATTGGGTGTTGCCCTTAAGTTCAATTCGTGCAAGTGTGCAATATAGATAAGAATGATACACAAAGAGAGTAAATCACCCACGTGTTTTTCCTAACTATATGCTATGCAATATGTACACCTCCGTCAAGATCACAACAACACAAGAACAAAATACAATATATTGAAATGAAAATTGACACGTGCCTAGATGCAAATGTCTAAACCGTTTTAAAACATCCAATTTCTATATTTTAGTTTTAAAATTATTACAGTGCACAGGTAATATAAAAAAAACTAGCAGCAGAATATAAAAATATACAAGAATTTACCCAACCACACAAAAGCACGTGTGGACTTCTGCAATGCTAAAAAATTTGACCTACACACCAAAAAACAAAGAAGAAAAGTTAACAAAAACGTGAAATCAAAACCGTTCTCATCCCCGTCAACGGCACCAAAATTTGATCAGGGAAAAACCGCACACAAAAAGTGTATGTTTTGAAATTAAGAGTTAAAGTGTGTGTGCTTTGACTTTCTCGATACTTCCGTTATAGCATAGAGGCTAAAACGAGTCGAATTCAAAAAGACGGGAGGCGATAGAAACTTACACGGTATGTTCACATGTATGTTAAAAGTTCTTCAATGTTTGAAAGAATGAAAAGAAAAGAAAATAAAGAATGAAAAGAGAAGTACGGTGAAACACAAAGAAGTGGGAAACATAGAAGAAATGGTTTTTGTGATTTTTGGATATATTTCTACAACAAAGTGAAAAGAAAGAAAACCCATGGCGACTAACTACTAATGACTCCACCAACATGTTAACCTCTTAGTGATAGTCGCTTCACATGTATCATTGGCCATCACTAGTGCTTGGTTCAAGAGCGTTTCAAAGTATGACCCATATGTAACTCATCACATCCTAACTCAACAAAACAAGTGCAAGTTATACTTAAACCATCAAAATTAAACAAGAGTAAGCATGGAGTAAAATAATGTTAGCTTATTAGAGAGTTAGGATGTTAGAGTGTTAAATCCATCATCATGAGCCATCAATGGCTCTTGCAAGAGGAAAGCCAAGTAGAGGCTATTAGATTCATGTGGATTATCAAATAAGAAGTTAGTAAGTTAGCGATGAGTAGTTAGTTGCTATGAAAGAAAATTAGGTAAACATGTAAAGAGAGTTAGAGAGAAAAAATAAAGAGAGGTAAAGAGAAAACCTTTAATAGATTGTCACCTTCTATTATTAGTGCCCCAACCATGTACCACTCTCTCTCCTATTACAAGATCTATAAAAAATGAAAAATACAAAGAGGAGGAAGAAGAAGAACTAAACTAACCTAAACTATCCTAAACTACAACATGAAGAAAACTACACAACTCTCTGTATTTTTTCATCTTCAGAACCCCAGGGGGGGTATTTATAGGTACCAGGGGAAAGGGGGCCAGGGGGACAACTTCTGGCCCAAAGTAAGGGTGCGACCGCGCCCGTATGGTCATGGAAACCGGCCCAGGCCACGTTTTCGCAGCTCTTCTAGAGCCGCGCGTGCGGCGCCTGCTGCCGCGCGCTGTCGCGTCTGTTCCCGTCGGCTGCAGGTCCCGGTTTCTATTTTGGACCCCTACTTTTGACGAATCAGCTCTCAAAAGTCAATGACTATATTATAGGCCTTTAATCACCCATTAAATGGTGATTTAGGGTCTTCTTCTTCATTGCACACCATTGACCTAGAAACATACAAGAGAGATATTATTAGCAGAATTTAATATGAAATAAATGTGAAGATGTGGTATGAAATATGCAGTTTTAGAGACTAATCAACCGGCCAGTCGACCGACCCTTGTCCTCGGTTGACTGTGTTGGCCCAAAAGCCCATCACTCTAGTTTTGATGATGATCAACTCATGTAGTTATGTTTACTAATAATCTTGTGATGTTTAGTTTCAGATTCTTAACCAAGATATTAGTAGGTGATTAGCTTCAACAAAGGTATTTTGGAGCTTCTCACATGGTGATTCAAGAGCCCGAGCGACAAGGTCATATCTAGCACTCGGTGGAGTCAAGCTCGGTGGATCACGGTTTGGATCGAGTCAGCTTGAAGACGGGGTTCATCAAGAAGACATCGGTACCTAGTTTATAGTTTGTGTTTAGATTCATTTGTAAAGACTAGATAGTGTGATATGCTCAAGTTCACAACACACACACTTGTTTTAATTTTTATGCTTATTAGTTTTCGATTTTGGTTTAACCGATCTTAGTTTTCATGAATAGATAGATATCAAAACATGTTTACTTGGTTTTATGTATATTACATGTGTTCTATATACATACATGCTTCAACTATTTAAACAAACTTAGTTTGATAGTCTATTTCATGAGTTTGGTATTTTGTGTTTTTAACAAAACGTATTTTGGATTTTTAGTCAAAAACATGGATATATATATATATATGTTTCATGTATATTGGACTTATGTCCATATGCAATATGCCTAAAAGTGTTTGAGTATCATGTTTTTGTATTTGGATGAGTTTTGGACAAAACGTATTTTGAACTCAAAAATCCAAGTTTGAAAAAATACGGATTTTGGTTTTCGGTAAAATTTGTAAGTCACAAAAATGGTTCAAAAAGTTTGAAATTTGTGTTGAAAATTTTCACACAAGTTTGTATTTCAATTTATTATGCTAAAACTATTTTTGTGGATTTTAAAGGAATTTATGAGATTTTTTAGAATAATTAAAACCAAGTTTTTGTCCCAAACAGCCTTCTGCCAGGCTCTGGCGGTCGACCGGGCCGGTCGATCGTACCCAGAGTCGGTCGACCGGACCGGTCGACCGACGTGCACAAAACGTGCACGCTGGCCTACCACTTGGGCCGGTCGACCAGGCGGTCGACCGACTGCAAGCACCCCACTCTCGGGTGGGGCGGTCGACCGACCGGTCGACCGTAAGGCGTGGACGGTCGACTTATCGGTCGACCGGCCAGAGAGCATTTGCTCTCTGGATTGGCACGGTCGACCGGCCGGTCGACCGTCAGGCTCCAACGGTCAAAAATTTGACCGTTGGCGGTCGACCGGGCCGGTCGACCACCAGCCGCCAGAGCTGATTTTCAGCTCCAACGGCTAGTTTTCTTTGGAGGCCTTTATATACCCCATCTCTTTAGGGTTTTTGCTAAGAATTTTAAGGGAAAAATTTTCATGCTTTCAAGTGTTTTTTTACAAGTTTCAAAAGTGTTTTAGAGCTTTAAAAGATTTGAACTTCGGTTTGTTTTTAGGGTTTGGAAAAATCAAAGAAAATTTGAATTTGGGATATTTGCTTAGTTCTTCATTTCTATCAAATACAAGTTATTTTCCCAAGTACTTTTCTTTGTGCTTTTGTTTCCAAACTCTTGGTTTTTCACACTTGAGCTATCATTCTATCCTTTCTATAGGATCCTTGTTTTTGTGGAGAAGAAGATGTTTGTGGTTGAGATATACCACCAAGTGTTGTAGCCTCCTTTATTTTTTGTATCCCTCTTTGGTAGAGGTTGATTTGGAGTGGTGGTTAGCTCCCTCTTTGGTAGAGGTTGAGGTTGTGATTTGTGTATCCCTCAAGTGTGAGGTGGATTGTGCTTGTTTGGCTAACGACCTACCCCTCTTGTGTGAGGTGGTGTTTGTGTTGCCTCGATGGAGGTTGTATTAGTTGAGAGAGGAGTTCGGTACTTCCGGTTGTATTTGCCCCAAATCCTGGTGGAGGTTCCCTGTGTGGGAGTCCTAGGTGGACAAGTTAGTGGATTCGAAATCCTTCTCGGTGAAGGCGGTGACGTAGAGCTGGGTGCTCGAACCTCGAAACAAATCTTGTTGTTTGCGTTTGATCCATTGACTAACTCTCTCTATTACTTTATGCATTGATTCATATTGCCATATCATATACATGCTTGGGTGTTTGTGTGCCTCACTTGTGCTTAACCACGAGAGCTTCATATAGCGCCTCAACTCTTATTCAGAGGAATCAAGAGGAGTTAGTTCAGAGCCCTTCACCGGGAATTCAGCTACACTCGTTGGTTGCATTAAGTGTTGTTGCAATTAGTTTTTAAATTTCGCATTTAGTTCATTAGATTAGCCTTATCACCTATTCACCACCTTCTAGGTGATTTCAATTGGTATCAGAGCCTACGCTCCTGATATTAGGTTTAACCACCTAGGAGTGAGATCTTGGTTTGCTAATCTATCATTTGCATTTTGCACATATATTGTTTGCACACTACCATGGATTGCTTGTCACCTCCCATGTTTGATGTTTCCAACATTGACATGTGGAAATTTAGGATGTCCATGTATTTGAAAACCCTATGTTTGCATGTTTACCTTGCTATTACCAAGAAATCCTTCCCTAGTGATAGCAAGCATATAGAGGCCAATGCATAAGCCCTTGAGGCACTTAGAAGCACGCTTACTAAAGAATATCTTATGCTTGTTTCTAAGTATGATTCCGCCTTTGCAGTGTGGAACACGTTGACCACATCCAAGCTTCAATTACCAATCCAAACGGAGGATGAATCTAGTGGAGAATCCCAGCAACAATGCTACATAGTCCAAGGGAATGACTCCCTTGAGGTATTTTCAGAATCTCAATAGATGATAATTGTGCTAGTTCTTCCAATGAGTATATTGATGCTAATGCCTTGAATGATGAACTATCCATTGTTTGTGAAAAATTATTGGAAAAATATAATCTTTTGAAAAAGAAAAGTCTAGGACTTAACAATAAAAATAAATATTTGCTTTCGAAACTAGACTTGATTTTGTAAGAGAAAGTGGAGATTACTAATGAGAGGGATTCATTGAAATCTAAGCTTGAACTTGCCCTAAAGGAAAATGAGTTTTTGAAAAATGAAAATGATTGTGAAATAATTTTGAAGAAAAATGAAAGCTTGTCTTCAAAACTTGATTTTGTTGTAAAAGAAAATGAATCTTTGAAAATAAAAATTGATTCAATTACAAAGGATTTAGATGTTTGTTTAAAGAAAAATGAATCCTTGAAAAATGATATAGATTTACATGTTTGCCATGCTAGTGTAGCTTCACCTAGCTTACCTATTGCATGCTCCACTTCTTCTATGATTGAAAATAATATAAATTTGTTAAAGAAGAATATGGATTGTTTGGGCTCCACTTTGAGCCATTGTGTTTTGAGCCATACACGTTTGGAATCTTTGTTTCGAAAGAAACAAGTTCCATCTATGCATGCACACTCTTCACGGCATACACATGCTCCACACGGTCACAAACATAACACGTTGTATGCTCAGTGTACACTTGTACACATTGTGGACGTAAGGGCCACCTTGCTAAATTTTGTTATGATAGAATACATGTTTCTAATTTAGCAACTAAGTTTATTTGGGTTAGGAAAGGAACTAACCCCCATGGACCCAAAAGAGTGTGGGTACCAAAGACCACCCCTATTGTATTTGATGTAGGTGTGGGCTCTCGCATGACGTGAGAGTTATGGTGCCTTGAGGTGAATGCGTTCCGAGCTTAAAGATGACATATTGGATGCATCACTTTCAAGGAGAGTTTGGTGGAGAGGACCACCATTGTTTTGGAGATATGGAGAGTTGCCTTCTAGGTTTTGGTAACTATCTCTAACTCCCATTTATATTTACATGCTTTCATATTATTCATGTTTAGCATGTTTTGTTGTTTCATGATTAGTATGTTAAATGCCATGATTATTAGACCATTGACATGCATGTATAGCATTTGAGATCACCCATGTTTATATGGACCATTATTTTTGTGTTCTCGCATATGTTTAGCTATCATGTTTATCATAACTCTAATAGCATGTGGATTTACATAATGATCGTATTTATGTTTATCATGTTGATTTATGTCTTGTTTTATGCTTCATGATTTGATTACATGTTTAGATGTTGGTTTTCATTAAACTTGGATATATACTTGTACATCTAGTAAGTCACAAATAGACTTTTATATGTTCGTGCTTACATGCTCATTTGTGCTTGTTAAATGTACTAGTATAGTCTAGTTATGATGATTCATACATTTGACTTGTATTCCCATTTATTTGACATATTTTTATGATTGTGTGTTTAACTTCATGTATATGTCATTTTGTCTAAATTATTAGATATACATATACATCCTTTGAGCCACTTGCCTTCATGCATATACTTTTGTGGACTCGTTATGTTTTGGATATGTATGTATTCTTTAGTTTGAACATGACATACATATGCCTTGAAGATTAAATCGTTTTGATGATTTTCATGTTTTTTTTAGGAACTTTCATAATTGAGCTTAATTGAATATTTTCATGATGATATGTTTCACATAACACTTATTCACTCACTTTATTAGTTTTCTCATGATTTTATTTTCTTGAGTATAATTTATGCTTTATAGATTTCGAGTGTTTAGTGATCATGTGATTTACATAGTTTTCATGAAAAATATTTTTATTTCATTCCTTGCTTGAAAGATTTCGTACTAGTGTACAAATTTTTCTTTTAACTAGTTCGTATTCTTCACTTGGTAGAGTTTTCAAACATATTTTATTCTCAAATCTATTTTTGAAAACCCTTTCCATAAACGGGCGGTTGGTTGGGCAACCATGCCTTATATACTTAATATTGAAAATCATTTTAAACATGTGCATGAAATGGGTGGAAAGAAAATATGAGTTATACACTTGATTTTAATTATTATGTTTTCAATTGGTATCATTGGATCGTTTCAATTGGTATCAATATTAATATTCTATTTGTATACTCATATATATGTTTTATATATGTATGCTTACTCTTCATATAGTATCAATTTCGATTGGAATCTAATTTTCATACATATATATGCTTTAATTGTGCTTAAAGATATCACAAATTTGGGTTATGCTAAAGCTTGATTTTTAATGCATATCATATTTCAATTGATTAGTTTTCAATTGGTATTTATACAAGCTTATGCATCGTTTTATTTGGTATTTCATAAAGGGGGAGAAAATTCGTATTTCATCTTTCAATTGGTATTTGGTTTACCTTTGATTTCCACTCCCATACTTTATGATGAAAAATAATTAAAAAAATGAATATTGATTTTAATTTGGTATCATATGCTCTTAGTGAAAAATTATCTTCAATTGGTATCCATATATTTCAATTGGTATCTATTGATCTATTCATTTCAATTGATAAATTTAAATTGGTATCAAAATATTTTCTTTCATTGGTATCAAAATTTCATTGTTATTTCAATTGGTAAAATGTTTCAATTACAATTAGAATTCAAAATTTATATTGTTTAGTTAAAATTGGATTCTTAAAAATATTTTGATATGAATTGTCTATATGCAAGGGGAGCTTAACATCTCTTCTACATATAGATTCATGTTGAGTGTATCTTATATTGAAGAGCTTGACAACTTTTCTTTATGCGGTACACGTGTGTAGGAGGAGCTTCACATCTCTTCTTATGCATTGCATATTATGCGCTATGTGAATTAGGGCTTGTCATCCCTTCTTCATGAAATGCATATATGTAGGGAAGTTAACTTAGCGTCTTCCTCTTCATGAATTTATATCGCATATATCCTTTATTGTTTTGTATTGTGTTTTACCCCTTTGTTGATGATTGACAAAAAGGGGGAGAAGTATTTGGAAAGTATTTGGTATATATGCATGTTTTCCTTATTTTATTCAAAGGGGGAGAAGTATTTGAGTTTATATGCATATTTATGTTTTGATGTTTTGTTGCTATTGATATCAAGAGAATATGTTTTGTTTTATTGGTATGTTTTGTTTTATTGGTATCAAGAGCATTCATTTAAGAACTTGTTTATGTTAAAAAGAAAAAGAAATTTATTTTAAAAAGTTTGGTATCTAGTGCATGTTCATTATTTTATGCATGTTCATGTTTGGTATTCATTGCATATTTTTATTGTTTATTGCTATGCATGAGTTAAGGGGGAGCTTCTTTGAAGTTTTACTTAAATCCATGTAACTCCATGAGTTTTGTCATCATCAAAAAGGGGGAGATTGTTGGCCCAAAAGCCCATCACTCTAGTTTTGATGATGATCAACTCATGTAGTTATATTTACTAATAATCTTGTGATGTTTAGTTTCAGATTCTTAACCAAGATATTAGTAGGTGATTAGCTTCAATAAAGGTGTTTTGGAGCTTCTCACATGGTGATTCAAGAGCCCGAGAGACAAGGTCATATCTAGCACTCGGTGGAGTCAAGCTCGGTGGATCACGGTTTGGATCGAGTCGGCTTGAAGACGGAGTTCATCAAGAAGACATCGGTACCTAGTTTATAGTTTGTGTTTAGATCATTTGTAAAGACTAGATAGTGTGATATGCTCAAGTTCACAACACACACACTTTTTTAGTTTTTATGCTTATTGGTTTTCGGTTTTTGGTTTAACCGATCTTGGTTTTCATGAATAGATAGATATCAAAACAAGTTTACTTGGTTTTATGTATATTAGATGTGTTCTATATATATACATGCTTCAACTATTTAAACAAACTTAGTTTGATAGTCTATTTCATGAGTTTGGTATTTTGTGTTTTTAACAAAACGTATTTTGGATTTTTAGTCAAAAACATGGATATATATATGTTTCATGTATATTGGACTTATGTCCATATGCAATATGCCTAAAAGTGTTTGAGTATCATGTTTTTGTATTTGGATGAGTTTTGGACAAAACGTATTTTCAACTCAAAAATCAAAGTTTGGAAAGATACGGATTTTGGTTTTCGGTAAAATTTGTAAGTCACAAAAATGGTTCAAAAAGTTTGAAATTCGTGTTGAAATTTTTCACACAAGTTTGTATTTCAATGTATTATGCTAAAACTATTTTTGTGGATTTTTAAGGAATTTATGGGATTTTTTAGAATAATTAAAACTAAGTTTTTCTGTCCCAAACAGCCTTCTGCCAGGCTCTGGCGGTCGACCAGGCCGGTCGACTGTACCCACTGGCGGTCGACCGGACCGGTCGACCGACGTGCACAAAACGTGCACGCTGGCCTGCCACTTGGGCCGGTTGACCGGGCAGTCGACCGACTGCAAGCACCCCACTCTCGGGTGGGGGCGGTCGACCGTAAGGCGTGGACGGTCGACCTAGCGGTCGACCGGCCAGAGAGCATTTGCTCTCTGGATTGGCACGGTCGACCGGCCGGTCGACCGTCAGGCTCCAACGGTCAAAAATTTGACCGTTGGCGGTCGACCGGGCCGGTCGACCGCCAGCCGCCAGAGCTGATTTTCAGCTCCAACGGCTAGTTTCTTTGGAGGCCTTTATATACCCCATCTCTTTAGGGTTTTTGCTAAGAATTTTAAGGGAAAAATTTTAATACTTTCAAGTGTTTATTTACAAGTTTCAAAAGTGTTTTAGAGCTTTAAAAGATTTGATCTTTGGTTTGTTTTTAGGGTTTGGAAAAATCAAAGAAAATTTGGATTTGGGATATTTGCTTAGTTCTTCATTTCTATCAAATACAAGTTGTTTTCCCAAGTACTTTTCTTTGTGTTTTTGTTTCCAAACTCTTGGTTTTTCACACTTGAGCTATCATTCTATCCTTTCTATAGGATCCTTGTTTTTGTGAAGAAGAAGGTGTTTGTGGTTGAGATATACCACCAAGTGTTGTAGCCTCCTTTATTTGTTGTATCCCTCTTTGGTAGAGGTTGATTTGGAGTGGTGGTTAGGTTCCTTTTTGGTAAAGGTTGAGGTTGTGATTTGTGTATCCCTCAAGTGTGAGGTGGATTGTGCTTGTTTGGCTAAGGGCCTACCCTCTTGTGTGAGGTGGTATTTGTGTTGCCTCGGTGGAGGTTGTATTGGTTGAGAGAGGAGTTCGGTACTCCAGGTTGTATTTGCCTCAAATCCTCGGTAGAGGTTCCCTGTGTGGGAGTCCTAGGTGGACAAGTTAGTGGATTCGAAATCCTTCTCGGTGAAGGCGGGACGTAGAGCTGGGTGCTCGAACCTCGAAACAAATCTTATTGTTTGCGTTTGATCCATTGACTCTAACTCTCTCTATTACTTTGTGCATTGATTCATATTGCCATATCATATGCATGCTTGTGTGTTTGTGTGCCTCACTTGTGCTTAACCACGAGAGCTTCATATAGCGCCTCAACTCTTATTCAGAGGAATCAAGAGGAGTTAGTTCAGAGCCCTTCACCGGGAATTCGGCTACACTCGTTGGTTGCATTAAGTGTTATTGCAATTAGTTTTTAAATTCCGCATTTAGTTCATTAGATTAGCCTTATCACCTATTCACCCCCCTCTAGGTGATTTCAGACCGGCCCAGTCGATCGGGACCAACCGAGAGTTGACTCATGTCAATCGGTCGACCGGGTGGAACGGTTGACCGGGCCATATCTGTGCACGTCGTGCACACCGATCGACCGGGCTCTGTCTTGACTTACTGCAAGCGCCGTTCTTGCTCCCTTTGACCTCCCATCTCTCTATCTCCTCTATCTCCTATATCCCTACATTTCCTTCAAAAAAAAAAAACATATACAAACAATATCCACTATATAACGCAAATCTTGAAAGGAATTTGACATCTGAATGTTAGTTTCGCGGCTCTTTCCTTACTTAGTACGTGTTTACAAATAATTAAGATAATATTGTCTAATACTACAATCTTACCCTGTTATCATATTTTGTTTTATTGTTTCATTTTTTTCTTCTCATTTTGTTCTTTTTCTTCTTTTTCAGAATAAACCTGCAGTTTAGTGTAACCTCGATTTAAATCAAGAACTTCTTGCACATTAATGCTGTGAGCCTGTTTACCAATATGCTATAAAAAACACGTGAACTTGCTCTCGTAAACTATACTGAAATTCTCGCACTAATTGTTATTAGTATGTGGATTCATGCCTTAAAGAATCATAAATATCTCATTTACTGAACTGTTTAAAACTTAAAAAGTTTTATCAGTTTACGAGAGATATGAAGCCACATTTAAGGTTTTACATTCTCAGTTCTCAAGTCCTCTTCAGGTCTATATTCGAGGAAGTAGTAGGAACTGGGCTAATAAGGTTTATTCTTATTCTTATTCTTATTTTCTTTTTCTCCAGTAGAACTTGGCTAATAAAACTTTAAATGTTTTTATTTGTATGAAAAAAAGAAGAAAAATTAGTTAGGAGCTACAATAGATTAGGATATAAACCGTTTACACAAATCTATTAAATACCCCAATTTTTAGGATGGTTAACTTTGTACCTATACTTATATTAACTGATACGTTAAGTCTAAAAGTTTTGCACCCATTTAACTAAATGTGTAAGAGTAGAGAATTTATCTCTTTGTTTTATCCCATTGCCCAAAGGTTTTAATATGTGAGTAATTTATATTACTATACAAAAAGATTTCTTTTGTCACTTACGACTTTTTAGAAAAAAATTTATATTTTGATAATAAAAAAGATATGACTATAAAACAAGGATATTTTGGTAAATTTTAATTTTAATGAATGAAAGATATCGTTTTCAATCTAAATTATTCTTTGTGGTTAACTATTTTTAAAATTTATGAGCATGTATGAGGTTCGTTTAGTTATTTTGTTATTATTTTGCGATTTATTTCTCTCTATTTATTTCTATATCTCTCTCCATTTATTTTCTCTCTCTCTCTCTCTCACCGAATTCTCCCTCCCCATGTTCCCTTTTATTGTCACTCTCTCTCTCTTTTATTTTCGCTATCTTTGTTACGCACATAACCCGAGATACCATACTAACTATGCTATCAATAGTTGCGAGATACGGAGATTTCCACCGGCGACTTCAAGCACGCTATGAGATTGATTACCTCGAGCATACAAGATGAATATTAAAAGATACAAGAAAAAAAACACACAATTTAACATGATTCGGCCCAAACTTGGTCTACGTTCATGGGGAGAGAACTTGAGAGAGATTTATTAATAAACTTGATAAAAATAGATATACCTTCGTCTTGATCCCACAAGAGTATTTGCCTTCCCCTTGAATTTACGCCTAGATTACAAGAATATACCTTCTCTCTATACACTTTCACCTTACTCCTCTCTTTCTTGACTTTTTAAGACCTTACATTGCTGTTCACCATAACATTTTTTACTTTCTGCTCCTCTGCTCCACCTAAATCCTAGTGTTACAACATTTATTTATAAGATTTTATAATACAACTCTTATTTGGACTATGAGATGACCTTGACCATTGGATGCTTGAAGAATATTGATCAATCCTAATAGGAGTTGATTTCCGTAATCTATAAGAATTCTAGATCTTTTAATTTTTAGAAACAAACCTTCATGGAATAGAATCTGAATCCTATTTGTATTCCACCAGAAAAGAAAACCTGCACCAGAAAAGAAAACTGATTCTACTTTAGAAAATACCTCAATTAGTCAACTTATCATGGGGATTAGTCGACTAATCTCTATCATTAGTCGACTTATAATATATATAGTCGACTATTGTATAATGTTGTCTCTCTGTTTCTGCCTCTGTATCTGCCCGGTCGACTATATAATCGACTGGTCTTGTGCGTTAGTTGAATTATACACCTTATTAGTCGACTAATCCATACCATATAGGTTTGCTTCTTCTGCTTCAAGTCATCATCTTTTTCAACTCGATTGGATCTTCTTGGACCATCATCCCCTCTTAAAAATAAGGAAAAATTCTAATAATCTCCACATTGACTTGTTTTTCCAGCCTTTATCAAAATACCTTAAGATTTTGGATTACTACCTGTTTAGTCGGAAAACATAATGCGAAGTAAAATTTCTTTGAGTGGATAAAATATTACAACTAAATAATTCCGATTACAAAAGAGAGGAGAATAACTAGATTTCCCCTTTGTTTAGGGCTGGGTTCTTGATGTGGCGATGGAGAGTGATTCTTGTCCTCTATTGACCGGCTGAACGATAAGCTTCTCTTTAGGTGCTCTCAAAAAGTAATTAGAAAGGAACTTTATTTTTAACACATTAAGTGTTTAGAGTCCACTGATTCTTCTTTTCTCTCTCTAAATTTCTATGGTTGAAAAGAAAGAAGCTTTTTACTTGAGAATTCTCTGCCCAAGGTCTCAGAAAAAAACCTCTCCTCCTTCATAGCTCTTAAGGTTATTTATAAGGGTCAGAGGGGTATAATTTTCCCTAGAATACCTTCATAATAGAGATTAACTCCCACATTATGTGGGAAGTTAATTGAACCAGTAATGGGGTCAGTTACAACAGAAACGTGAGTCCTGTGCTGGACGCAGACCTGACGTTGTTGTGTTGATGCGGCACTCAAAGTCCGCGTTGAAGTCAAAACGTAAAGTTCTCAGGCACGCGTTTGAAGTGAGACACAAAGTTGTTTAGACTCGCGCTTGCAGTAAGACATGGAGTTGCTCAGACTTGCGTTTAAAGTGAGACGCGGAGTTGCTCAGACCCGCATTTGAAGTGAGACACGGAGTTGCTTAAACCCGCGTTTTGAGGTCCGCGTTTGCCCAGGGACGTGAAATTCGCGTTTTAGTTGAAATGCGACTTTCGCGTTGAACTGAGACCTGCGTCTGAAGACTTATCTTTAATAATTTTTAGACAGCCAATAGAACCCCTTCTAAAGTTTTCAAAATTCTACGGTTGACTGGGACAGATTTCGGAATACTTTAGACTTCAATTTGATTTAGGGCTCCTCATGATTGGAATGGTAATCTTTCGAGATGCCCTGAGCATGATCATGTATGGATTCTGGTCTTCGTGAGTGTACTATTGAACTGCTTGAAGCCTCCAGGGAAGATTGTCACGAGTGTCTTAGAAACTCAGTCTAGCACTTATATAAGCTCTAGTTTGTTTTTTGGTGTACTATTAAACCCATAGAGTTTTCAATTACTTTTGCCTGTGTGCTATTGAACTGATTACAGAAGCAGGGACATACTCTTTGTATGTGAGAGAATGCGACCCTCATTGGATATAGACACGACTGTCACGTTGATCCAGTGTGGACGCGAACTTCAATGAAGGGGCGACCCTTGTTGAAACGTGATACTCAAATGAAGTTGGGACGCAACTTTCAATCGCTTGTTGAAACGCGACTCTCAGTCACTGTTGGAACGCGACTCTCAAATGATGTTGGGATGCGACGCGAAGATCGCGTTGGATGCTTCCAGACGCGGATGCAAGTGCCGCATTGGACGCGTGTCTTGCTCAGATTTTTCTCGAGATACGCCTCGTGTATCTTGAGCCTTGAAGTGTCAATAAAAAATCCAAGTCTTTCAACAATCAATTCAATTGACTGTTCATCTTTCCCAATCAGACCCGCGTATGAGAACAAAGCTCTTGAGCTTTTCTGAACCTATAAAGCTTCAACCTTTCTTCAATCTTTTTTCAAAGATTTTCATTGGTGAAATGGCTCCTAAGCCCAAGCAGACTGTTACTTTTTCAAGCGCCGCCGCATGGCCAACCACCATAGGTGGTTCTCCTCTTCAGGAAGCCCCCATTTTGGTAAGTAAAATGATTTCGCCATTAAGAATACGAAGAGTCATGTCTCTTAACCTTCTTTTTGAGGTTTTTTGAAACTTCTGATGAAGATGAACAGTCGACGTGGATCTCGCAGGTCCGCATTTGATTTGTGAACGTGGTTCTCGTGTTGATGAGCAGAACGCGGATCTAGTGATCCTGGTGTTTCTTTTCTTTGTCAATGCGACACTCGCGTCTGTGAATTGAACACGGGTCCAGTAGGCTCCGCATCTTGAGACTTCTGAACGCGGGTTTCATTTATAAGACTCGCGTTTGAGTCTTAAGACTTAGAAAATTTCTAAGTGTAAAGTCCAGACATGGCGTCATGTGATCCTCACGCGGGTCTCATGTGTTGAACCCTGTGTTTGAACTTCAACACTTATATAATTTCACTGTCTTTAAAATAATAACTTTGTATTCTTCTTTTTGCATTGAGGTATACTTCGCATCCCTTGACCAAGAAAAACTATTTCGGTCACATTGGTGGTGCTAATCCTAACTTCCTCTTCAGTCTGCGAAAGACAGTCCTGCATTCACTAGAATGAATGAGGAGCAACAAGCTCGTTTAATCAAGAGAACTTGCCTTTACTCTACGGGAGCTCATCTCGGACGAGAGGTTCGAGTCTGTGAACCGTTGTCTACTCAGAAAACTGGTATTCTTTTTCGGAGATGCAATCGACGAAAATGAAGAGGTTTTGTTTGATGGGAACTATAAGTGGCTTCGTCAGATCAGAGAGTGTCGCTTCTTCCTCCCCAACATGGAACGGATATTTCCATTATTATACAAGCAGTCCAAGTCTCTTAACCGGTATATTGACTGGTATTTGGTTAAGGTGCAGTTAGCTGTTGCAATCAAGAGGATCTCCAATCGTGCTGCTTTCCCTGTCGGGCATAGTAGAGAAATCCTTGAACTACTCTCATGCTCGATGAAGCAGGAGTTTTCAATAGGAGAACCACCCCTAAGCAAGCTGCGATCTTCATCAGCCGGTTCATGAAAGTAAAGGGTGAATTTCCCTAATCTGACTTTCGTGCGTCAGGATGGGTGTACTCGACAACAACCTCTTGGTCGGCGAAAATGGTCTACTTTGTCCTCAGGAATTGGAGGAGCCACTACTCCAGTGCAGGTTATATCACGCAGTCAGGGCCGTCTGTTATGAAATCGCCCTGAGTTGTTATAACTTCTTTGCAATCCTCGAGAAGTATGATCCAGACACTTGCATATTTTTTTACTCTGGTGGGAGAAATGGGATTTTCTCTGCATGAGATATTCGAAGTCTCAGGGCTGTCCAAGGGGGATTTACCATATGAGGAGTACATTCCCGGCTTGAAGAACTGCATTTATTGAAGAGGGATGCTCCTAAGTGTATGAGACCTACTGGGAGGTCTTGTGCCATTTTCACATTTGCACTCAATTGTCCAGATGGAGGTCTGGAGGAGTTAAGCAGATGTTGTGGACTAACTACCTCTTCCAGGGTTTGGGAGATTGATTGGCGACCAGCACTGATGCTGAGATCACAGAGAGAATTTCTGAATCAGTAACCTCGTATACAATGGAGTCAAACGAGGACACCTTCAAGCCTGACACTGTTTTTGATAGTTTCCACCATCATGCCAAAATTCTCATCTCGGACAGAGCCTTACTGGCGGGGTTCCTAATGTTGTAGTTAAAGTTGTGTGTTGTGCCCACCCTACCTCCTTAGGTCATTGTCACTGATGTAGTTTACTCGTCCGTTCTTCTTACTTATGGTCAATCTCTCGACTTGCTACCCGCTATCGTAGGTTGTTTTCAGCGGGAATCTAGATATCGAATCTTTTTTGGATTAGAGCTATGAGGTGGATAAATTCTTTGACATGGCTTATGTCCTCATGGAGAAACAAGTTAAATTTGTGTCATACAAGCTTAAGGGAGGAGCAGCCACATGGTAGAATCAATTGCAAGTCTCACAAAGGTATCAAGGAAAGCAACCTGTGATGATATGGAGACACATGAGCAACTCTTACAAGATAGATTTGTTCCACCCGATTATCAACAGATTCTCTACAATCAATTTGAGTAATGCAGGTAAGGTACGAGGACTGTGTCATCATACATGGAGAAGTTCTATCGCCTTACATCGTGGTGTGATTTATCTCTGACCGAGGATCAGCAGATTGCTAAGTACATTTACTTGTTAAACTACCCCATCTAGGAATGTGTTGCCATTTAAGACGTGTTCTCTGTCAATGAAATTCAAAGTAAGACCATGAAGATAGAGAGGTTATGAAGCAGAGCACCACCTTTAAGGCATCCTTTATCAATCGACAAGCCCGTAGAAGACGACGAAGTCCCGCAAGCTCCACGACGACAGGTCAACCAATAGTACAACCACCGGCCAAAGCCTATACATCGGCACCAACAACAAACCCCGCAACCATAAAAAACAAAGACAATCCTCACACCAAACTCGGGTTGGCAAGTGTTACAGGTGTGGGGAACCTGGACACAAATCTAACGAGTGCCCGAAGAGGAGGCCTGTCAATGTAGCAGACTATAAAGAAGAAGATGATGTGCTAATTGAGACAGAGCCGGAGGATTCTAATTTTGCCAAAGAACATGGCAATCCCGTCGCTTGGGTTATTCAAAAAGTGCTTTGCAGCTAGAAGATCCCCGACACCACGTAGAGATATTAAATCTTCTATTCAAGGTGTTCGAGAAAGGATAAGGTCTGCAATCTTATTATTGACAATGGAAGATGCGAGAATATCGTCTCTAGAGCACTTGTGGAACACTTGAAGCTAGAGATAAAGCTGCATCATCATCCCTACGACATTAGGTGGATCAAACAAGGCTCATATATCAAGATATCAGATCTGTGTCAAGTTCCTATTTTCATTGGTAAACACTATCAAGATTCTGTTAGTTGTGATGTCATTGATATGGATAAGTGCCATATTCTTTTGGGAAGGCTTTGAAAACATGACGTCGATGCTACCCATCGATGAAAGGAGAACATATATGTGTTTACTTGGAAGGGTAAGAGAGTTACCATGAGACCAATTCCACAAATTATAAGATCTACAAAGAAAAGAGTGCCCTCACCTATGACCAGGCAAAATCAAAGTAATAGAAACCCGTGGACGAGTTCTTTTGAAGAGGGAGAGACTGATGTAGGAGATCAAAAGGGCAAGGCAAAACAAACAGCAAGCCAAAAATACTTGACCTATCGACAGCCTTAGTTTGGACTGTCGATAGGCTTTTTCCGAGAGACAAGAACTTTTCAGACTTGTCAACAGCACCCTTCTGGCATGTTGATAGGCTTTTACAATAAGTCAAATGATTACAGACCTGTCGACAGCTCTCTTCAACTATCGACAGGCCTATAGCGTATCAAAATATCCTAATTTGTTTAAGAGTTATTTTTTGGTTCTATTTTGGATTCCAATTTGTTTATTTTTTATTTTTTATTTAGTTTCCTAGTTAACGAAGTACTCTTATTTTACTTGCATGTATAAAGGCCATTGTATCTTAGATTTTAATTCTTCAACTTTTAATCAATATATTTTGAGTTTTTCTCATATTTGCTCATGGATTCGAGTTGTTCTCTTTGGCTCGTGAATTCAAGTCATGTTGCTCGTGGATTCGAGTGCTATGTTTATAGATTCGAGCATAATTTCCCTATCTGAAGGGTTCTTCAGAGTTCGTCAGCATTAGAACGAGATCTAGTTAGCATCGTTCGTCTTCTTTGCTTCCCCGTCCTGTGTTAAGTGGTATCAGAGTTTCGACAAACGCTCCGACGATGGTCAGAGATAACGACAAGCAGTACAGCCTCTCCATGAGAGTAGGCACTGTTGAAGGGAGACTTGGTGCTTTTGAATTGATCATGGACAGTATGGTCCAAGAAATCAAGAAGCTATCTCTCAAACTCGATGATCAAAGCTAGCCGATGGTGCGTACCAAATTGAGCGAAAACGTTCATCGAACAATCTTCCTCCACCACCTCCACCTTCATCAAGTAATCCCCATCCACTACCTCCATCTCCTTCAAACAATCCTCACCCACAACCTCCACTAAACCAACCACCCCCAATTTACTCACCACCAGTTCAACTACCCCCACTACTATCATCCCCATATTAAGCACCCTCATATCCACCATACCCAAATCAACTACCGCCATATCATCTATATCAATATCCTACACTACCAAACTACCCTCTGTGATATCCCCAAATTGACAAATTCTCTGGCGAGGAGTTCAACAACTCCAATTATCAGTATGATGATTTTGGATATGGCGGCCTAGTCTATAGAAGGCATGAAAGATTCACTGATCCTAATCCAAATAGGAGAGGCGAGTTTCCTAACCCTAACAGGGAAGCTAGAATCCCATACCCTAATCATGATAGGGAAGGAAGATACCCAAATCCTCATGAGTACAGGATGAAGTTTGACATCCTTTCTTTTAGTGAGAATCTTGATATTGAATCTTTTCTGGATTGGATCTATGAGGTGGATAAATTCTTTGACATTACTTATGCCCCCATGGAGAAACAGTCAAATTTATGGCATACAAGCTTAAGAGAGGAGCATCTGCATGGTGGAATCAATTGCAAGTCTCACAAAGGCGTTAAGGAAAGCAACCTGTGATGACATAGAGGCGCATGAAGCAACTCTTATAGGGTAGATTTCTTCCACCCGATTATCAATAGATCCTCTACAATCAATTTGAGCAATGTAAGTAAGGTACGAGGACAGTGTCGACATACACGGAGGAGTTCTATCGCCTCGCATCGCGGTGTGATTTATCTCTAACCGATGAGCAACAGAGTACGAAGTACATTCACGAATTAAACTACCCCATCCAGGAATGTGTTGCCATTCAGGATGTGAACTCTGTCGATGAATCCCAAAATATGGCTATGAAGATAGAGAGGTTATGAAGAAGAGCTTCACCTTCCAGGCATCCTTTATCAATCGAAGAGCCCATAAGAGACGATGGAGTCCCGCCAAGCTCCAAGAATGCAGGTCAACCAATAGTACAACCACGAGCCAAAGCCTCTACATCGACACCAAAAACAAACCCGACGATCGTAAAGAGTAAAGACAATCCTTACATCAAACTCGGAGTTGGCAAGTGTTACAAGTGTGGCGAACCTAGACATAGGTCTAACGAGTGCCCGTAAAGGAGGCCCGTCAATGTAGCAGACTTTAAAGAAGAAGATGATGTGCTAATTGAGACAGAGCAGGAGGATTCTGATTTTGCCGAAGAACATGGCAATCTCGTCACTTGTGTTATTCAGAAAGTGCTTTGCAGCCAAAAGATCCCCGACAGCACACAAAGACATCAAATATTCTATTCAAAGTGTTCGGTCAAGGATAAAGTTTTAATCTTATCATTGATAATGGAAGCTGCGAGAATATTGTCTTTAGAGCACTTATGAATCACTTAAAACTAGAGACAAAGTCGCATTATCATCCCTACAACATTGGGTGGATCAAATAAGGCCCACATATCAAGGTAATGGATCTGTGTCAAGTTTCTAATTTCATTGGTAGACACTATCAAGATTTTGTTACTTGTGATGTCGTTGATACGAACAAGTGCCATATTCTATTAGGAAAGCCATGTTAACATGATGCCAATGCTCCCCATCGAGGAAGGGAGAACATATATGTGTAACTTGGAAGGGTAAGAGAGTTTCTATGAGATCAATTCCATCGATTACAAGATCTACAAAGAAAAAGATTCCATCACCTATGACCAGGCGAAATCAAAATGATAGAAACTTGAGGGCGAGCTCTTTGAAGAGGGAGGGACTGATGTAGGAGACCAAAAGGGTAAGACAGGACAAACAACAGGTCAAAACACTTGACCTGTCGACAGTCTTAGTTTGGACTGTCGACAGGCTTTCCTGAGAACCAGAAATTTTTTAGGCCCATCGGTAGCACCCTTCTGGCCTGTCGACAGGTTTTTACAGTAAATCAAAAGATTACAGACCTGTCAACAGCTCCCTTCAACTCTCGATAGACTTATGGCGTATCTCTATATCCTAGTTCATTTAGGAGTTTTTTCTGGGTCCATTTTGGATTCCTATTTGTTTATTTTTTGTTTTTTTAATTTAGTTTCTAGTTAGAGAAGTACTCTTTTTAAGTTGACTATATAAAGGCCATTGTATCTTAGGTTTTAATTATTAAACTTTTAATCAATATATTTTGAGGTTTCCTCATATTTGCTCGTGGATTCGAGTTGTTTTCTTTGACTCGTGGATTCGGGTCATGTTGCTTGTGGATTCGGATGTTGTGTTCGTAGATTAGAGCATAATTTTCCTACCTGAGTGGTTCTTTAGAGTTCGTCAACGTTAGAACGAGATCTAGCCGACATCGTTCGTCTTCTTCGCTTCCCTGTCTTGTGTAAATAAGGAATTATGATTTGAATGAGATATGGATATTAGTTAGATAATATTGAATATATCTAATAATTTATAAGGAAAACAAGTTCAAAATTTATTTTAGATCTTTCTTACATTAAAATTAAAAAAATATATCAAATCACACAATTTATAATAATAAGACTTTGAAACATGCATCAATACATATTTTTTAATTTTGTAACATATATTATATAATTCAAATATCCATTCAGATATTTCAGATAGATAACCACTATCCTTATCCGTATCCATACTTTAAACAGAGCGGGTGCTGATATTCATATTTTTCAAATGACGGATACAGATCCTGGTCAGAGGGGATAATTTGTATCCATTTACATCCTTAATGCAGATTACGTCTAATTGTGCACTTATATTTCTCTTCATTGGTCATCTACAATTAATTTTTTTTCCTAAGGAAGTTGTTTTATTGTTTTTATCCATTTTACTCATGTATCCAATAACGTAAAGATAATTTTCTCTTCCCTTCTTATAACAATTTCCATCTGATCACAGCTTAGACATGTCTCACATTGATAGAAAAATAAAAATAGGAAAGAGGCATATTACATAAATAACAAGAACTTACTAGCTTTTATTTTATTATAACAGAACATAATTCGCAATCTCACGAGAAGTGTTGAATTTAAATAATTTAAATTTCAAATATAAATTTGATTAATTATTAGGTTTGAATCTTCACAAAAGTTTGAATTTTACAATTGTGATAGATTTCAGTCAATACACTATTTTATTACTGGACCAGGCCTCTATATTTTTTTAGTGCTTTTAAATGAACTGGGGATTCTTGCCTTTGAATCTTGAACTTGGCACTCCAGACTTCTTGCTCTTACATAAATCAAACTTAAGTAAATGTATATTGAATCTATTGACTAAGACCAAATCAATTAATATTGTCAAGATATACAAAGTAAAGTCGGACCAAGACCATTTGCCCATGTTTTTCAATACTTTCTAGAAGACTAGGTCTCACCTCACCAATCACCATCATTAGACTTTGTTCCACAGCCTAGGGCTGTGAAAGATCAGGTGATGATCCTTCGCGTTATAGACCGTCCATCATAGCTGATGGACGGCTCAGTGAAGGAGAGAGAAAAAGAAAATAAAACGCGTTTTGTGGGCCTCACCACAATACATGTTTTATGTTCTCTCTCGCTGTGTACCGTTCATCAGTTATGATGGACGATCCAAATGAGAAGGACCTTCACGGAGCCAACCCGAGCGCTACTTCCACAGCCAAACAGCTGAATCTAGTAGCCACAAAACCAATCTCATTCCTACACGTGCCTCTCTCTCTCTCTCACACACACACACACACACAAATCATAAACCCACATTTTTTTCAATGCAAGACACATCCAGCTACCCATGTATTCTGCCAAGCACGTGCCAAGCCAAGCACTTTGCCTATAAAACGCAGGATGAAGGGCACATCAACTTGGACCATGGAATGTTCCCATGAGCAACACGATGAGTGCAATTTAGAGGTGAGTGGTGACTCCGAGGAAGTCTCCGGCGTTGTGCCGAGGCCAATGGCGGCCGAGGAGGAGGAGGAAGGAGATGATGCTGAGTCGTGTGTCGAAGGCGATGAAGATAATCGCATAGATGTGATCAGAGAGGAAACCAGGTGGAGTCCTTGGAGGGTGTGGTGTGAAGAGAGTGCAATAGAGTATGAAACGATCGGCGAGGGGAACGGCTGTGATGCATCGAGGGAGAAATCGACGGTGGAGATGGAGGAGAATCGGTTGTTTTGGGAGGCTTGTTTGGCAAATGACTACCCAGGCCAGACATAGCTTAGTGATTAGTCTGTTAGAATAAAGTGTGAGCTGAACCAGCGACGACAGCGACACAAACCCCATGTGACAAGCGGCTGCAGAATCTTGATTTTGATTTGCAGGTTAAATCTGGCACTGGTTGCCAGTATTTTGATTCAGTTATTTTGTCCCTCCTGCACTTGCGTGTGTACTCTGAGACTTTATAGTCGGGGGGCTACTTTTGACCGTGTTCTTGGTCATGTTGTATTTTCCTTAATCTATTGTTCTTGCCAGTGCAGACAGATTATGTAAGTTTTTCGCATACATTTGTCTCCCCTTTCTTTGAGTATGTTTCGTTAAATTCTTATTAATGAAACGCTAAACGCGAGACTTCTCCTCACGGTTTTATCTATTAAAAAAAAAGTGTGAGCTGAACCAGTAAGCATACATGCATACACAAAGTTGTACAATGGGGAATTTATTCTTCCCCGTTTCTCTTATATAGTTTTATTGTGCAACAGAGAGGCGAATCTTTATGACTCAAAATTCATTGTATAAAACTACTTGATTTCTGTTGACATGTAACTTATATGACATACGCGTAAAAGAATTGGCTGAGTGTGATAAGAGGAAAGGAGATGATAGGTTAACTACTGTAAGATTTTTGTTAGTTCAGATTTAGAAAGTTTCTCAGCGTCGTCTTTAGGGGGGTTGGGGGTAACACCGTCTTTTTTTTTTTGGGGGGGGGGACTGCTTATTGTCTGACCACGATGACATATAGCGTCATATTAGAGTTTCTTTTACTTTTATTTTAAAGGATCAATTTTGTATATGTATACATGTTGTACCCTTTAGTCACAGAGAAATTTCGTTAAGATATTTTAATGAAACGCTGGGAACTTTCTTGTCTCATGTTTTTTTCTTAGAAAAAGAAGGAGGAGAAGAAGTAAGCTTGTTCCTTTGGTTCTATCTGTTGGAATATATTATTTGTTAAAAGAACGAAGTCAGTGATTTCCATTGTCGAGTGTCGTTATCATTAGTGGAAGAGTCATGTGAATTTAACATGATACTACTTTGTCTAAATCAGCCAAAATATTTCTACTATTTAATATAAACTTTTGATTTCTAACACTTGCCTCACAGTCTGTTCACATGTCCCCTTACATATTGTGTCAAATAAAAAGTTAAAAAATTACTTTGCAAGTAACATCAAATGCAAGCTGTTTAATAGCTTTCGATTGTTTCCACACCACGTTTATTATGTCATTTAGATTAAAAAATAATTAAATACCTATTATACAACATATTTATTCTCCTCAAAAGAGGACTAAGCTTATAGGGCTGAAATCATGTTAGAATCCAATTCTACTCAAAAGATTACTTGTTTGAAGGAGCCCACAATCCTAATATAAAGAATTGAATTTTTCTTCACATAACTGATGTGAGACTATCTTCTAACAATCTTAATTTCATCTAAATTTCTTTTCATGAAAATATTTTGTTTTTCTTAACACATGCATTGCACGTTCAAGAATCTAATCTCTCCATTAAAGTGAGTGATTCGGTTGGAGAATTAATCATAACTAGACTAATAAATAAAATATCTGAAAAAAAAGAGTAAGGCTATCTCATCTTAAACTGTACTCCTAGCTAAAATTTAACGCAGAAACTCACGTGACCTATCTCCATTGAGGAGGACACAGTCATGAGTTTAACCTTTAGTTTTAACTTTTTTTTTAATTTTTTTAAGAGAGCCTAACTGGGCAACATCACCCTCACACGGATTCAATCGGGCGATCTCAAGAGAGCACACTCTTAGTCTGACCACAGGGCCAATTGAGGGGGGACAATCTTTAGTGTTAACTAAAATATAAGAAGATATTTTTGTTAGTTTCCTTTATTACGTGAGAATTAATTTTCTAATTTCCACCCAAAATGGAACTAGAACTTTCAACCAAACAATACGGCATGCCACACAATCTAACAATTTGAACTTTTCCAGATTGGGTTCGGATTGATGAGCACGGTATTGTGATGAGTTCAGCAAAACCTTTATCTGAGTCAATTTAGGACAACCAAGGTCATTAATTAATTACATGACTCGTGAGTCATGAATAAGCATCATTTAGTTAAAAATCCATAACTCACTTAGCTCAGACGAGGACTTTTGTGAAACTGACTTCATCAAACCGGAGCGTACATAGACTAGCAAGTTAATTTGCTGGTGATGCCCCTTTTTCTCGAGGGAGAGGTTCCAAGTTAGACACTTACGAGATTTAACTTGAATAATTAGTGATGAGTGCGTGTATGTAAGCCGGAGGGTAACTTTGATAAAAATAAAATAAAATAAAGAGTTATTGTCATATCGACCCTCAAATCTTTCTAAATTACGTATTAACCCTCGAAACCTTCGTATTTCCTAATCTACATCCAAAATCTTATAAGTTTGTATAAAAATACCCCTCAGTGAGTTGTTGTCTATTTTGTAATGGTAGAGAGGTAAAAATACATTTTTTCTCCTTAATAACGCAACAGCTGCTGTAGCAGGCTCGCTCCGCTGGAGATCTATTCTTGGTGCAGTCGCAGACAGCAGTTGCAGTTGCTCGCCCCCGCTGGAGATGGTTGGAGGTAGTCGGAGATGGAGTTGGGCTGGAGAGTGAGTGGGTTTATTGAGAGAAAAATAGAAGAAAGATATGAGGGTATAATTGTAAGTTCACATATTATTTTAGAATATTTAAATTTAAAAAGAGAATATTTTAAGAATATTCTAATTTATAAACAGAAAACTAATGGAAGGAGTGTTTTGTCCAAACTTACAAGATTTGAGAACCAATTTGAAAATATAAAATTTTAGAGGTTAATATGAAATTTAGAAAGATTTCGAGATCGATATGACAAAAATCCTAAAAGAAAATAAACCATATTTTAGCTTTTTGATCTTGAGATGTTACGCAATCTAAACTCACGTTTTACTACTGAGCGGTTGGGCCTTAATTATTTTTAGACATTATTTTGAATTTGCACGTGTCGTACCTCTATTGAGGGAAAGAGACTTAGATTTCCTGTAGATTGCGTCCTTGTAACTAAAACGAGTAGGGCGGCAGGATATTCCTAGTTTCCTCTCATACTTCGGATGTTTTTTTTTCCTTCAGACTTATTCACTTTTTATTAATTAAGAAAACACAATATTCCTTTTAATAATCATCATGATCTCAGAGACTTCAAACTTTTTCCCTCTTTTTAAGTTTTGGATATTAGTTTCATGATGTCTAGCCTTTCTTAAGGATTTTTTATATTTACCCCTTAAATCTTTCATATTTTCGTATTTACTCCTCAAATTATCATATTTTCTCAATTACTCTTTAAATATTTAAAACACAACCAAAATACTCAGTTATTTTTTTAACACTTTAAAATAAAATAACTATTTACCATTTTTTTTTAAATTTACTAAAATTTACGCCTCAAATCTCTCTCTCCCCCCCTATTGCATCTATCCCCTATCCCCCCCATCTCTCTCTCTCATATTCCTTCCTCTTCTCCAAAAACACAAAAACTCTACAAAAGCTCTCAAAAATGGACCTCACCAAACCCCAAAACTGCAAGCTCTTCTCCCCGAGGCCCAGATCCCCCAAAAGAACTATGATCTTCTTCGCCTCCTCCCTGCTTCCTCCGCCGTCGTTGTCCTCATCATTCTATCTACCACTCCCGCAATCCTCCCAAATTCTCCATAGTCATCGATGCTGGCAGCATGGCACCCGGATCCACATCTTCGGGTGCAGGATTCGACCCAGATTCATGGTACCGGTCGAGATTGATTTGAAAAGCCACGACCGAGATGAAGGTGAGGCATGGGCTCTCGTCTTACGCCGGAAATCCGAAGAGAGCTGGGGAGTCGCTGAAGGAATTGGTGGTGAATTTGGCATTGGATGATGGTGATGGTGAAGTTGGCATTGGGTGATAGTGAATTGGTGATTGTGGTGACGTGGTGTTGGTGGTGATGGTGCGATGGTGGATTCGCTGATGGTGGATGGTTGCGGAGGAGCACGTCATGGGGGATGATGGCTATGATGGATGATGATGGAGGTGATGGTGGATGGTGATGGATCCGGTGATGGTGGATGGTGGCGGAGGAGCTCGCCATGGGAGGTGAGTGTCGCGGAGGAGGGAGGAGGAGAGGTGGCGGACAGGGAGGATGAGAGGTCGCGGAACAAGTCGACGCCAGCAAGCTCGGGAGCAAAATTTTCACAAAATAGAATTAGGATTTAATTAGGCTTTAAATGGAATTTAAATAGAATTTAATTAGGATATAAGGGTATTATAAGAATTTAAAAAAAATAACAGAATATTCTATTTTGATTCCTTGTAAGTGACCATAAGAATATTTGAGTTGTGTTTAAAATTTTGAAGGGTAATTAAGGAAATATAATGATTTAGAAGATAAATACGAAAATATGCCAAAGTTAAGGGGTAAATATGAGAAAACTTTTTTTTTTTTTAACTTCACGATATCATAGTTATTGAAAAGCCTACAATTGAGACACAAAGCTTCCCTTGTGTGAATTCTACAAATTTCGTCCAATCTCAATTTGTACAGCCATGTTATTAATTCATCATGCCATCAAATTACTCCTCACAAACTAAAACCCTAACCAAACTCCTCCACTCTCCCTCCCTCACCACCAAGCAACTCCAACAAATCCACACCCACCTCCTCACCCTAACTCCACCTCAAAACCCCCCACTGAACCTGTCTAACTCCCTAATCTCAGCCTACGCCTCCTCCCTAACTCCCACCAATGCATTCACCTTCTTTGCCTCTCACATGCACCCTTCACACAATGCTAACTCCTTCACTTTTCAGTTCCTCCTCAAGTCTGCCTCTAAATGTAGGTCCATTGCCCAATCAACCCAGCTCCACTCCTTAACCTTAAAGCTTGGATTCATACCCTACACCCCAGTTCAAAATGCATTGCTCAACTGTTACCTTGCTTGCGGCGATTGCACTCTGCCCGCTTCCTGTTTGATGAAATGCCTCGTCGGGACACTGTGTCGTATAACACAATGATCTGTGGGTACTTTGAGTCCGGCAATATGGGCTCAGCGATTGAGCTGTTTGATTGTGTTCCATCTCCGAATCGCATCACTTGGACCGCGATGATCACGGGTTTTTGCAACAATGGGGATGTTTTGTCCGCGGGGAGGCACTTTGATGTGATGCCGAGAAGGACTTGGTTTCTTGGAATGCTATGATTTCTGGGTGTGTCCATAACCAGCAACCGCTCCAAGCGTTGAGCTTGTTTGCTCGAATGCAGGTGGAGGAGTTTAGGCCGAATAGGGTGACCATTGTTAGCGTTCTCTCTGCGTGTGCGAGTTTGGGTGCTTTGGATGCTGGGAAGTGGGTGCATATTTATGTTAACAAGAACAAATTTAGATTGGACCCGTTTCTTGGCTCGGGGCTGATCGACATGTATGCTAAGTGTGGGATTGTGGAGTTTGCTTTAGATGTTTTTGAGAGTGTAAAGGAGAAGAACACTTGCACTTGGAATGCGATGATTAATGGATTAGCCTTGAATGGACATGCAGAGAAAGCTTTGGATGTCTTTGGCCGAATGCAGCATGAGAGGAATGTTAGGCCTGATGAGGTTACTTTTGTTGGTGTTCTCATGGCTTGTAGCCATGGAGGACTTCTAGAGGAAGGAAGAAGGCATTTCTATCACACTTCGGAGAAGTATGGTGTCAGTCTAATTCTGGAGCATTATGCTTGTATGGTAGATCTCTTGTGTCGATGTGGGTTATTGAAGGAAGCCGAAGATATCATAAGCCGAATGCCAATGAAACCGGATGTTGTTGTTTGGAGAGCTTTACTTGGGGGTTGTAAAGTCCACAAGAATGTCGAATTGGCTGAGAAAATTGTTTCAGAAATGGAAGGACGTGAAAGTGGTGATTATGTGCTTCTGTCTAATTTATATGCTTCAGTTGGAAAATGGAAAGAAGTAGAGAAGGTAAGGAGGATTATGAAGGATAAGGGGATCGAGAAGACACCAGGTTGCAGTTCAATCGAGATCAGTAACACGATTCACGAGTTTATCTCAGGTGATAAATCTCATCCTAGATATAGTGATATCTCTGCTGAGTTGGAGGAATTGGAAAAAGGATGAACAAGGAAGGATATCGTGCTGAGACGACTGAAGTATTGTATGACATAGATGAGGAAGAGAAGGAACACGCACTTTGGGCATCACAGCGAGAAGTTGGCGATTGGGTTTGGTCTTATTAGTACTGCTCCTGGGACTACACTCAGAATTGTCAAGAATCTTCGGGTTTGCACAGACTGCCACATTGCTACTAAGCTGATATCTAAGATATGCAAGCGAGAAATTGTTGTTCGCGATCGAGTCAGATTCCACCATTTCAAAGATGGAGTATGTTCCTGCAACGATTTTTGGTAGGAAGGATTGAAACCTTCTTCGTTTACATGATTTTTTAAATTCTTGCTGTATATCTGATCTTTTAGGCAATTCATGTTTGCATCATAAGCACTTGTTACTTGTTACCTTACAAGATGTTCATTATTTGTATTGAACATGTTCAGATAAAATTCTTGCACCCAGCTTTAACTGGTTCTTCAAATTTTGGAGGTTACTGTAAAGCATTCAAATTTTGAATCTGTCTTGCATCAAACATTCACTTTCTTTGTTGACAAAGGCTGATTGTGGCATAAGCCATCTCTGACACAATAATGACCTAATGTTGATAAATGTTAAGACAAACACTGCAACAGTATATTGAAAGATAGCAAAGCAAGGTAGAAGATGGACCAGCAAGTAAAACATTCAGTATTGAAGAACAGGATAATATAATCCCCGAGAAAAGAAGAAAAACAAAAAAAATAGTATGAAACCTAATTTCAGTAATCTGAAAAAACATCACTGGTTGCCTAAAGTTTCTATACAAACATTTGAGCTTGTAGTAGGTTTCTTCTGGCATTTAACTGTATAAACTTAAGGACAATACAATCCTTAATGGCCAATCTATTATGCGGCAACTTCTCAAAACTCTCTCTGTTTCCTAATCTTTCAACAAGTAGCTTCTGAGATTAAAGCCAAGGACAAACTTAGGGCCTTAACTGCCATTTCCACTTCTTTTCCATCTTCAATTTCCTCTGGTGATTTCTCATGAGATAAGTTTACGGCCTCAACAACCATTTCCATGACTTGGTCATCTTATGTTTCCTCTGATGGTTTCACGTCAAACTCCACTTCATCCTGAAGATCCATAATAACTATAGCTTCCGCTTCATTAGTTGTTGTTGAACTGCTTCCTTCCACGACTTTGTCATCTTCAATTTCCTCTGCTAGTTTCACATCAAACACTACATCTTGAAGATCCATAGCTATAGATTCCGCTACGTTAGTTATTGTTGAACTGCTCCCTTCATATTTTGGAATACAAGACTCAGTGTTTGATTTGGGGCAGCTGAGTTCTGCTTCTTGATCACCAGATGACATTCTTGGACACAAAACTTCTTTCTCCATATCGCCATTCTCTTCCTTCAAATCCAATTCCAGTTGCTCCAAGAAACATTGTTCAATGTCCTTAGCAATTGCATCTTCTTCTTCAACACTGTTTCTATTGAAACCGAACCGAAAACTAGAAGAAGTGTCTTCCCCTCAAATGACAGCACCTATCTTTCTCATAGTCATCTGGAACTGTTTTCCCTCAATTCACCACTCTTATCATCCTGTCACCCTCAGATGAGGATGAGGAGGAGCAAAGAGAACATCCTTCCACTGAAGCTGCATCCTCTCGTTCCCTTAGAGTTCTGAAGATTAGAGTTTGGAGCAAGTTCATAACTTGAATGGCATGAATCAAAGATGTCAGGGGATCTGATAGCTGAAAGGAGAAAGAAAGAGCTTGACATTAATAAGTCGATATCTCATCTCTAGCTCGACCAAAACTTAAGCTTGAATGCAACAGCTGACAATAATTCAGTCCTCAAGAATCCAATCTAATTTCCTCCTAATATGTTCTCCCACAAAACATAGATTCTAGATATCTCAGTCAAATACTGAAAGAATCAGCAGATAATAGCACAACAAAACATCGAAGAATACCTGAGTCATGTTTGGAGAAAATACCATGGCGATATTTCTTGCATTCATCTTATTCATGTCCTCTTCTTCAACCACATCAGCCATGAGATCAACAGTCCAATTGAGTAGTGCAAACTGTGTCCCGGGCCTCCATTTCACACTGAAGAACTTGTCCTGGGGAAAGGCTATCAAGTATACCCTCTGGAACCTCTCTGAACCATGCCTGTGTATTACACAGTTCCAACAATTTCCCAAACTGTAGTCTTAACGATCTCCAAAATATCGATTATTCAAGATTATTAACCAATAATAAGTTGGCAATATTATCCAAACTTGTGAAAACAAACTGTAATTAACATTCCACTCCTTTATCAGGGCTGCCAAACAGTGAACATCAATATCATCTGGTATAATGCCCTTGTTCAGCTGGTTCCTTGGATCCTTCTGTTCACTGTTTTCTGGGTTTATCCGAAAATCCCATCAGCCTGTGAATGACCACCAGATTATCCACAAGGAAAAATAAATTCAGTGCAATTTTTCTTGAAAAAAAAA
>JAVJIF010028871.1:0-15703 GCA_038442645.1 Agave tequilana | reverse complement strand
CCCCCCCCCCCCCCCCCCCCCCCCCCCCCCCCCCCCCCCCCCCCCAACTTCCGAAATCCCAAAAAAAACCATCTCAGCTATCTTCAAAATTCCAAGAAACCCCCCCTTTGTTAACTGTATGGGGTCACGTGCCCTTCATGTGTCTGTTTGACAAAATTATCCTTAGTTCATCACATGTCTTGCACATGTTTCTTTGTGAGGGGAGGGGCAAGAAAGTAATTTCCTGCTCGTCGTTAATTCCGTTATGGGCTAAACGGTGAAATAGATACTTGAGGGGGTATTTTTTAGATTTTGGAAGTTTGAGGGGGGTTTTCTCAGAAAAGCAGGAAAGTTTAAGGGGTATTAAGAAATAAGCCGAAATGAAATTGTTTATGTATATATGCGCATACAAAAGATAGGTGCTCCATATCAAGCTTGCAGACTTGAGCTTGATCTCGAGCCAAATCAGCTATGTTTATGATAGTCAATTATTGAAGAAAGCTTAAATTTTCTTCACTATGGTCTCGTTTAGATTACTGAACATGCATGAGCGAGCTTTACTGAACAGACTCTCTTTTTCCCAAAACTAATTACAGCTCTATGTGTGTGGATGTCGCTAGTGTACAGTTTTACTTGGCTCCTAAAAATCTTCCCATAAGATTCTTTTTTTGAAATACTTATATTTAAGCTTGGTCAAATTTACATTCTTCCTGATTGTGTGTTACATTTCTTACTTGCAAACAATTCAAGTACTTTTGCTATTCCAGCTTTAGTATTTTTAGGCTGACTGTTTCCTCCTCCATTATACATCAGTATCAATTGCTTTCTGCATGTATTTGATTTTTCGTTGCTGATATAAGTTGCTATGGCTTTTTAGGAAGGGTTTAGTCACGATCGTGGTCTGTACCAGCGAAGTTTTGAAGAGCTATTTGATCTGTCAAATTCAGATTCAACATCGACTTCTCAGTATAAATTTTATGTCACTGCATTTGAACTTCACAATGAACAGGTATTTCTGTTGAATTATCCCGACCTGATTCTCTATAATGGCATACTTATTCACATTCAGTAGTCTAAGCATCCTCTAATGGAATATTTTAACCTGTTGTTCAAGCTTTCTAACTGCTTGTTTTGTCCTATTCTAATTTTTCCAGTACTTATCTTATTAAGTTTATATGTGATGTACTGCTTATGTTTACTTTTTATTTTTCAAAAATAGGTTCAAGATTTGCTAGCAGAATCAGGAAGCAGCACATTGAGAGTTCGAATGGGCCCCCCAGATCTGTTATGGAACTTGTGCAGGAGAAAGTCGAGAATCCCTTGGAATTCTCTAGAGTACTAAAAACAGCACTTCGGAATCGCGGAACAGACTCCTCAAAGGCCATCGTGTCACACTTGTATGCCAATAAATAGGCTAGAAATTAAATTACAGTAAACTACATGACTTTTCAATCTTTTTCACAACCTACTATGAAGTTGCTTTCTTATAGCAGTTCCCATGAATCTTCCTTTCACTTTTCAGAAACAATCATCCCTTGCTCTTCTGTCAAGTAAGTGTTCATGTGCCTAGCATGTATTTTAATGATGCAATGCCCTAAGCCTAATAATTGACACTCTTGACTACTTGTCAGTTGAAAAATTATAAGAAAATAAGTCAAAATGGTAATTAAATTATTTCTCATAAAAAATATAAAGAAATTGTTTGGCACCATCACTAGAGATATAATTATCTATTATTTTATCTATTATTTAATTGTTAGTAGTAAAACTTTATTTGTATAATAGTTATTATAAGCTACTATACATTGTTAGTTCTCGAAAGAGCTATTATAATTTATAAGATCATTAAGGGCCTGTATGGGGATTACAATTATAATAGCTCCATTTTTGTGGTTTCATGGTCCTTAGGTGCAAAGTATTCTAACTGAGGTGTGTTTGGCTCACATTTTGGAGTTTGATAACTAGGGTTATCTGGGCTCAAACTAAAGGAAAAATGGAGGTGTATAAAATCCACTGTTATCTGCGTTAGTTTATCCTACCTCTAATCTCTCAAATGGAGTTGAGGGTTTGCAGAATGCCCTCTACCTCCACTTAAAGGTGACTCTCTGGTTATCCTAACTGCATATCCAAACAACCTAACACATTACTTTAACCAAAAACTTCAAAACCAACTTTTCTGCAAAAAATGCAACTCCATTAATGCTTATTTTCTTTATCATTTATTTTATTTAAATATCAATATTAAATGACATTTCTCCAAAATAAATTTATATCACAACCAGAACTGAATAAGTAACCATTTAACTAATCAAATTATAGAATATCCTAAAATTTATTATTTTATTTTACGGTGAAAGCGTAGTTTTATCCATTCATTAAGTCCTTAAAATATAAATAGGAGTTAGACTAGGCTTCTCCTAGCAGGAGTTGAAGATGATAGAGAGCATTCACTTTGAAGGCCAACTCTCTTGAAATTGATCTACATTTGGAGTGGCTAAAAGCCAAAGTTTGTACTATATTAATTAAATAATACCATTTAACTAATAGAATTATAAAATATCCTAAATTTTATTATTTTAGTTAACGGCAAATGCATAGTTTTATCCATTCATTACTTAAAATATAAATAAGAGTTAGACTAGGCTTCTCCTAGCAGGAATTGGAGTCAAATTCTACATATTCGTGTTAGATGATAGAGATCAACTTTGAAGGTTAACTCTTTTGAAGTTGATCTACATTTGGAGTGGCTAAAAACAACATTTAGACTATTTTAAGTTTGTTATCCATCCGTGGAGTAGCTGCAAAATGGACAACTGGGAGTAGTGATTATATAATTTTACGGTGTAGAATGTTTCAAAACAGGGATCAAAGTCTCGGCATAATCGGAGACGACTCTGCGGAGACAATACGAGTCAGAGACTCGAATCACACTTTTGGGCAGAATCGGCCTCACTCGGGCCGACTCGTCGATGACTCAGCTGAGCCCGAGATGACTTGGGACGACTGGGCCGAGTCGGCCCCCAGTCGGGCTGATTGTACACACGTGATCAAGGCCGGTTAAAAGCAAAAAAAAAAAAAAAATTCAGATCGAGATCTACCTCTTTCTCTCTTCCTCTCCTCGTCGTCGCCATTCGCCTCAGTCCTCGTCGTCGCCGTGAGCCCCCGCTGCCATCGCCACCCCAGGTCTCTCTCTTCCCCTGTCTCCTTGAATCTCTGATCTCTCCCTTCCTCCGACTATTGCTCTCTGTCTTTCTCCCTTTATGTCTTTCTCTCCTCTCTCTCTCCTGCTCTGTCTCCTTCTCTCCTTTCTCCGTCTTTCTCCCTCTCCATCTTTGTCTCACTCTCACTCTGTCTCCATCTCTCTGTCTCTCTCTCTCTCTCTCCGAGTCTGATCTCTTCTCTCTCCCTTTCTCCTCTCTCCCCCTCTCTGTCTCTCTCCTATCTCCATTTCTTTGTCTCAATCCCACTCTCTGTCGCCCTCTCTCAGTCTCTCTGCCTCTCTCGGTCTCCTTCTCTCCCTCCTTTCTCCCTCTCTCTGTCTCCCTCCTCTCTCCCTCACTCAGTCTCTCTCTCCTTCTCTCGGTCTATCTCCTCTCCCCCTCTCTCCACCCCTCTCTTTATATTGTATTTTTATTTAATTTAGTTATTTTTTGTAATTTAGTAATTTTAATGTAATTCAGTAATTTGAGATAATAATGATGATTTTGTGCCTCATTGCAATTCAATGTGAATGACTATATTAGCATGTATTTATGAATTGTTCTGTGCAATTTACTATATTATGCATGTATTTTGATATGCTTTGACGCGTGTGTTTATGTTTTCACTTTAGTTTAGTGTGTTAGGTGGTATGTTTTGAACATGTGATACATGAATATTGATGTTTACATTTTTAAAAAAATTTGTTGTGTTTTTTCAGAATTTTTTGAGCTTTCTATGTAGCCTTTGCGCATATCGCCTAAGACTGATCTGAGACGCCGCGACCAATCCGTCTCAGTATCCACTGAGTCGGCGGCCGAGACCGCGACTTCGAACCATGGTTTCAAACCCAATAAAAATTAGTTTCCAAGGGTTCTAAATTGTTTTGATCATGGTCCTAAAGTTGGATTTTCAATTTGAATTTCCCAACATGTAAATAGTTTATTTTACTAATTCCTAATTTATCAATAATATTATTTATATTTTTGTTTGTTTATTCTTGTTCATCATTTTGTTTTTATTTCTTCTCTTCGAATTGTAAATTTTTTTTTCAATCCATCTTCGACCCATCAGTCCCAAGTCTTATTCTCCCTCCCCTCATAGTCTCTCCCTTTTCATTGATCTCCATCTGAATTTCAAGCAGTAAAAAAGTTTAGCATAAAAAGGAATTCTATTTTTCAAAATTGTAACCAGAGATGTATAGCAAACCATGACATGATCTTCAGAGAATTCAGTTCAAATCTGATTAAGGAGGAAGAAACATAGTTCATATTTTCTTTAGAATCAGTATGAAAGATTGAGACTAGGTACTGTTAAAATTTGAACTTTACGTATTTAGAACAGTTGATGCTTCAAAAGTTATCATAAAAACACCAACTCTTTTGTTAAAGCTGGAATCAGAGGTCTGGAGCAAATGATGACATGATCTTCATAAAATTGGCTTTACATCGAATAAAATAGACTATTTTTTTCCCTTTAGACGTCAGTATGAAACATGAATTCGTCATAGAAATTTGACGCGCATCAAGAATTTAACAGAGAAATTAGAAAAGGCATCATTTTCTGTCAAAAATTTAAATCAGACTATGGACCAACCTGTGGCAGGTTGTGATGGGTGGATGTTGATTGGAAAGTAACAAGGGAGAAGAGGAGGATGAAGAGGAAAAGGAAAAAGATACAAAATTTCTAGAAAAAATGCTTAGTTTGTTTGTGACAATATATAGGGTGTCTTTTTTTTTGGGTGCAAAGAACAATTTCTTCTTCTTCTGTGTATTCTTTATATTAAGTTAAATGATCAAAAGGGAATATTATAATTTCAGATATGCCATTAAGGGCCACATGGTAGTTATTTGTAGAAGGGAAAGTTCATGTGTACAAATAATGAATAATGACTAAATTCATGGTAGTTTAGTATAATTTACACGGATAAATATATGACATGAGTTTGAGCATTTGTTGCATAATTAACTTCTCTGACTTCCATTCCAGCTCTTGTACCTATAGCTATTTCCCAAATTCGACAATTACAAGCATGACTCATACAGTTGGTTTTTTTTTTTTTAGTGACAATAACATGCATATAGTGCTTCACAGAGCTTTTATTGTTTGTAGATTCCGTTACGTTTTTCCTAGACATTCAGTATGCCTATTACTTTCAGGATCATTACCATTCATATACAATATAGCAATGGGTCTCTAGGGAAAATATAACAGTAAGCTTTCACTAGTAGATTTACCCGGAAGTGAATGCTTACTTGTGGAAGATGCTAGCGGGAATCATGTAAAGGATTTTCTTCATGTGTCAAAATCATTATCCGCGTAAGTATTGTTGTAAAAAGTTACATTTCTTTTAATAAATTGTAGGGCTATTAATGTTAGAGCTTCCACACAGAATTCCATGCTTTACATTTTTCTGTTGTTTAATTTCTAGCAACTGTACATTTATTACATTTACATTAACTCGCATTTCTGTGTCATCCATCATCAGTTTCAACTTATGACATGGAGCTTGTGAATCACCCATGTGCGTCCTGATCAACTTTCATTAGTATTCAGTTGAACTTGAGTTGTTTTCCACTGATTTGCTTCTTATCTCTATATATTTTTAGACACTTGTGTTTCTCTGCTTTAAATAACCCTGACTTAACAAATTTGGACTTTAGATCAGCTAAATTCTATGAATGTTTTATCCATTGCATCTTAATTTATGATGGGATTTACATTAGTGAAGAAATATAGTTATTTGTAGGAATAATTCATAATCCTACTTGATAAAAGATACAACTGTGACAACTGTATTCTCTTTCTCAGCCAATTATACAAGTTCTAAGTGAGAAGATACAACTACAATCTCTCTCACCTCCATATCCACCCAGCACGATGCACCCTTCCCATCATTCAACCATAACAATTCTGCAAGTTATCACTGGCTACTGGAAGATAAAATATTTGTCATGGAACCTTTGTGTTTTAATCAAATAACGAGTCTGCATTAGTAGTACCATCCATCAAGATAATACAAAATTGTGGCCGTTCATCTCCTACATTTCTTTGCTTCTCAATAGGAAGGTGGTAGAGATACTTTGGAGCCAGTTACATATTATACATTCTCAGTCACTTGGATTACTTGCGGAGACAATTCAATTATGTGGTTCTGCTACTGGTGACCCTTCTGTAATTGCAATAGTTCAAACTCGTTCAATGTGCTTCTTAGTATCACTGCAGATAAAATTGTTGATATGGTAGGACCTGAGGTGTCTAAATTATTTTGGGGCAAAATAGTTTCCTGCTACATTAGCTTTGAATCATGTTTTGTTTTCCTTTCCATGCCTAGACTACGTCGAGGTATCTGCTAACCACCATCTTTGATGGCCAAAGACTCAGTAAAATTTTGATAGATAAAGTTTTTTAAGAGAGTAAATACTTAAAATTATTATGTATCTGTTGTACATAAGGAACATGCATATGCAACACATGCACAATTCTCGATAGTACCTCTGCTCTTCAAACTAAGTGGATTCCCACTTGGCAAAGGAAGCAGCAGTAGCATTAGTTGCTCAAGTCATATACTTTCCTTTCTGTAATGAGTCAATGACTTGCATGACCTCAATCTCCTTGTTCTGAATCAGTTTTTTGTTAGCTTGAAATCTCCATCTTGTCCGTCTTGACTTCTAGCCTTTAAAGGGTCAGATACAAATGCAAACAGTTATAACTTCCTTTTGGACCCTTGTGCCTAAATATTTGCTTCCATTGTCTGGCTTCCATAGATTACCTCCAGGTTATTTATAATAACTCTTGGAAAAAAAATTCTGATTCCTGTGTCAGCTGTACTTTATTATGCCACTAATCCTCTAATCTGTCTTCCCTTAACAATTAGCTGATCATGGACTCGCTAAATGCTTTTCTTCCTCTTAGACATGATTGTGCTAGTTTAACTGGGAGGTGGCCTTAAGACTTTAATGGCTGAAAGAGATGCCTGTTGCAGATGTTATGCTCGGATTGGTTGTTGCTCTAATTGAGACATACATTAGTCTATTGATTTTCCATTTGTTGTTGACATTTTAGATCTAAATTCTTGCGGATTGGTAATAATGTTTAGAGGCAAGGTTGGATGGGTGGATGATGTTCCCTGGCACTATTTAGTATCTGACGCTGCCTAGAATACACTATTCCCTTCCTTTTTCTGATTAGTGATTCTATAGCTACCAGTAAATCATATTTACATATCTTCTATTTATTTTGCATTTTTTCTAGAGTCTTTCCTAGTGATGTGAAACATGTATGTGTGTGTAAATCAACAATAAAACACTCAATCACGCTTCACCAACATGAAACGATCGTTGGTAGGAAATGATTAAAGCTGATAATGCAGATATGGGTTAAACAAAGTAACATGCATATACTACTCCAATTTCAATCGTAAATCAATTAAAGATAATAAATATGTAGGCAAAAGATTTTACAATCAGTAGGTAAGCATATACACACAATCTCACATTTGTGGACAACAGTTAAATCGATAAAAACTCAGAGATTATAATATCAACTCGAAATAATAATTTGGATAAGAAAACATACCTACTGAGGATCAGGTGTGACCTCAGTATCCTTGTGATAATTATAAATGTGTAGAGCTTGCTTCCCCGAATCCAATACTTCAAACCGTACGTGATTTGGACTCCAAATAGATGAGTTATGGCCTGAAAATCAACTTGCTTATGGGTCTGTTTTGCTTAACAAGTTTAGTGTTCATTGCAGATATTGTTACTGTAGCATCTCGGTTTACTAACAACGGTACTGTAGCAATATATTTTTCTGATTCTTTTTTCTAGGGTTTTGAATTGAGAATTGGAGAAATAGAGTTAAAGTTTACAATACAATTTAAAGATCGAAGATAAGAATAAGGGTTTGGAAGAGGAGAGAGGAGATAGGGAAGATGATACTAGATAGGGTTTCATACCACTAATCTAGAGTTTCTCTAAGGCTTCACACAAAAAGAGAGTTATTTGGGAGAGAACTCATCACTCACAAATTTTGTGAATAATTTCATAAACTTCTTCATTGCCTTCCATATTGTTTGATACAAGAGGTCTTATATAGGCTTGTACAAAATTGATTACAACTCAAGGTAAAACTCTTAATTAAAATAGAATTACAATTTCAAATTTTAGAAATTGAACTCATAATAAAAATACAACTATAAAATAAAGAAACTCAAAATAAAGAAACTAAAATACATAGAGTTCTACTACAAGGAATTGGAACGAGGCGCCTTCTCCACCGATGATACACGTGCCATACACGTAATTTGATGTCACATCACTTAGTCTAGAAATCTAAGTAGCTGTGCCCAGAAATCTTACCATTTCGAGGCCTTGGCGTAAACTAATAATACAGAAATAACCTTTACTACTATAATAATCTCTTTGTATAGACTATAGAGTCTTCTCGATATATGTCAACAGAGAATTTTTATCCATTTTGTAAGAACGCGTCTTTGTCGCAGAAACAAACAACTTGCTAACTTAGTTGGGAGATTGAGTCTACCCAGGACTTTAATTAGCACATAGAAGGTAGCATTCACATCACTGATGATTCTCACCTTTCTCTGGACTGTATGATTGTAGAAAGAAATAGATTTGTGGTCAGTTGGGTTATAATTCTTGTTTCTCTCTCTTCTGTGTCACCAGGAAGCAAGCACATGTCTTGTTGATTTAAGCTTTTTCAATTAATAAGGCTTTTTGTTAGCATGATAACTTTTTTAATTGACTCCAAAACAACTTATCAAAAACAATTTTTTGCTCAAGGTTTAAAGGCTCCATATGGCAAAGTGATATGGCTTTCTATGATCAAGCTGTTTAACGCATTCTTTAACCTAATTTCAAACATATTTTTGTCTAATACATGTAGTCAGATTTACAACTCTTGCCTTTCTCCTTCTTATCTTTCTCCTTCTTCTTCTTTCCCATTGCCTTCTGTTTCTCCGTGTGTGCATTTGCTTGCTTGCACATGCGCATGTTCGGTGTGTGATTTGAGGATAATTTAAAAGAAGTTCCAACTCCTCTTCCACTTTAATTATCCTATTGGCTTGGTATTTGTTTCAAAATTGTTAAGGTTCTTAGAAAATTCATTATCATGTTCAGTGTGGATTTCTTTTTCTCTTACTTTCTTGTCAAGTAGATACATTTGTTTATTGTCACTTCATTTGAACTGTGTTTGTTCTTATTCTTTACTCTCACTTCTTGGGCTGCATGTAGGTTGGGGGATGTTTTGTCTTCCTTGACTTCGAAGAAAGAAACTATACCTTATGAGAACTCAAGACTAACAAGAATCCTTTTCGACTCTCTAGGTAAATGTTCACTTCTCTTATTTTCATGCTTCGACTTTTCTGTGCAGATGTCACATTTCTTATGCTGATAGTTAAGTTTTCTGTCCATCCTGTTGTTTATATGTTTTGATGATTTTAATGAAGGTGACCAAAAGTCATGGATCCCAAAACCAACATTTAGGCACCTTTTCTTATTCATTCTCTCTCTTGTCTTTTCATTTTTCCTTACTGTGGTTTTCTTCAAGTTCTTGTACAATGAAATAGGAATTTGACATGACCATACTCCCCATCCAGACATAGTCTGCATATGGCCCAGCAGTACACTAGATTAATGCTGTAAAACCTTATCTTTAATGTATTCCATCCAAGTTTTTTTCAACTTCCATTAGTTTTCTTTTCAAAGTTTGATTAGCCTGCGCACACACATGATTAAATTTTTTTATTTTTTTAGAGGGATTGATCGGTTGGTGTTTTCAAGCACGTCATTTTCCTTTTTCTTATTGAACAACAGTTGTCTTTGGGGCTTTTAAGGATTTATCCACTCCATGCAATCATTGGAGAGATACCAAAACCCTCCATTATAGAATCTTGAGAAGGAAGTAGAAAAGTTATTGGCTTTATAAGCTTCAAGAAGATGGAACATCTGTTTTCGCTTGAGGCTTTTGATGTAATACAGGAGGATCACAATTACCTTTCAACTAAAATTTGAGCATTAGAGTTTTGAAAGAATAAATAAATAGGGAATTAGGGTTTCAAAAAAGGAGAAAAGAAAAATGGGATAAATTTGGGCTCACACCCCTTGCACCACAAGCTTCACATCCCTTACGCCACGTGTTTCACACTCCAATCAAGAACTTAAAAGCTCGAGAAATTTAACTCAAATTTTATTTAATCATTGTCTACTGAATAGAAAGTACTGAGGCTTATTTATTGGCTTTACAAAAAGACACTACTCGGATATAACCGATGTGATATTAAAACACAATAAAAGCAGCGACTAGACTAAAAAATAAACTAACGCAATAGAAGACAACTAGCACTTGTGTGATCTCTGCATTATTTCCCTCGGCTGGGAAAAACTCGACTATGTCGAGTGAGGACTTCCCTCACGAAGCATCTCAGGCCAAAGTGGTAGCCGTGACAGCAGCACTAGTGCATCACATGGAGACCAAGGTGTGTGGAGGTGGATTGGTTCCCGTGGCAGACCGGCCGTAGTCGATGGTAACTCGAGCAAGATATGTGCAGCATAATAAGACAACTCAGTTCCTCTAAAAACTAACCCTCATACCAAAGTACTAATCTCTTGTGAAACTATCTCCTGGAGGAAAATCTGCAAGGGGTTGTACACATCAGGTGATCTCAAGAAAAATGATACCTTCATAGCTGTCAAAAGTGATACTAGCTTTAAGTAGGCCCTGCTAGAATATCAACAAGGAGCTCTTCAACTTCTGTGGACCAAAAGGAAATCTCTTCCTGCGGTGACACCAACTCAGCAACAACTTCTGGCTCTAGTTCTGGATCTTCAACAATCTCTACCTCCTTGCCTTCTAGTATCTTCACCATGCCAGTGAGGATCTTCTTACATTCAGCGACCAGATCGTTGAATTGTGGCCCCTAAAGATGTAGGGCATACCTAGTACGAAGAAGCTCTTGTAAGATAAGCCAATGTCGACAGTCGATATAACTATCTTCCCACCACCAATAAACTCCAACCAGCTTCAATTGGGCACAACGACACTTCTGCTCAGATGTCAAGGAGAAGTACCTGAAAGAACTTCAACATTGTTTTCTCACTTTTCATACCCATCTTGATCATCAAAACCCCGAAAATATGGGAGAGCTGCATGCATGTCCCTTCAACCTCCTCTTATCACCATCAATATATATGTATTTTTCACAAAAGTAAAACCCTATGAATAAAATTAGTGCATAAAGATTAGAAGTTACCTAAGAATTTCAGTGGGTTGATCTGGACTCAAATTGGATGAAAATGTGACCTGAAACGCTGATTTTCTACTGCAGGGACAATATCAGCACCAAACACGGGCTCGCTGAGGTCCGGTCTGCTGTTCAAGTGCTACAAATTCTCTTCAATGGCTCTGGGGCTCAGTCACGAACCCAACGCTTCGAACAGAGCTCGAAAGGGACTCCGAACGACGAGTTTTGGGTGTGGGGAGATGAACAGTAATCGGGGGTGTGATTACTATTCACGGAACAGTAACTGGGTGTTACTATTCACGGAACAATAGTCGGGTGTTACTGTTCACGGAACAGTAATCGGAACAATACATTTTTTTAAAGGTAGATCTAGGGTTTTGGAGACGAAAAAAGTTCGAATGGAATTGGGACCATGGTTCACAGTCGCGGTCGGCCGTCGACTCGGCGGACACTGAGACGGATCTATCTCGGCGACTCGGATCGGTATCGAGCGATACGCGTAAAATGCTACATAGAAAGCTCAAAAAATTCTGAAAAAATCACGACAAATCTTAAAAAAATGTAAACATCCACATTCATGTATCACATGTCCAAAATATATCATCTAGCACGCTAAACATAAAGCGAAAGCATAAATACACGCGTCGTCGGTATAAGCATATTAAAATACATGCACAATATAGTAAATGACACAAACTACATTCATAAATACATGCTAATGTAGTTATTTTCACATTGAATTGCGATGAGGCACAAAATCATCATCATAATGCCGAGTCGACCGAGTAAACTCCGATTCGCGACCGAGTCGTCCTCCTCTGAGTTGAGTCGACCGACTCGTGACTCGGACTCGTCTTGGAGTGGGCCGAGACGGATACGACTCGGCTGACTCGTCTCCGACTCAGCCGAGTCTTTGAACCGTGATTGGGACCAAAGCTCTGATACCAAGCTCTGATGTAATACAAGAGGATCACAATCATTTTCAAACTAAAATTTTAGGATTAGGATTTTGAAAGAAGAAATAAAATAGGGAATACGGTTTCAGAAAATGGAGATAAGAAAAACAGGATAAATTTGGGCTCGCACCCCTTGTACCACGAGCTTCACACTCCTTATGCCACGGCTTCACACTCTAATCTCAAGAACTCAAAAGCTCAGAAAATTTAATTGGAAATTTTCATTTAATCATTGTCTACTGAATAAAAGGTACTGATGCTTATTTATGAGCTTTACAAAAAGACACTACTCGGTTATAACTGATGTGGTACTAAAACACAATAAAAGCAACAACTAGACTGAAAAAAAACTAAGGCAATTGAAGACAACTGGCACTTGTGTGATGTCCCCATCACTTTTACCAAGAACATGGATCTCATGGCCGTAATGATTTCCTTAAACTTTAAGGCTTCAATAATATCTCAGTTCTCTTCAAGTCACCTAGCTGAAAAAGGCTTCCTCAATGAATAATGTCCAAGAAAGGAAGTGGATAGAACTCTAACGATTTTGGGTTCTTGTCCCTCCTGACCCAACTAGTCACTAAACCACTTATTTTTTTCCTATCATGACCCTATTGATAAATGCTGAATTAGCAGCCCTGATTGCCAGGCATGACATCCATTATCAAATCCAATTTGGGTTATAAAAGAGAGCTTAGAGTGGTCTCAGTGCCATATATTGTTTGCATTGGTCTTTATATAGCTATAGATAGTCATACTTGTTAGTGAGATCTTGATTAGATAACAATTAGCATCTTATAACAATTTCACATGATCTCGCCAAGTAGGTATTCTTCCGCTCTTTTCTTTTATTTTCTAAGGTCATTCCAAGTGAAATAAACAATGGATTAGCTGAAACTTCACGTAAAGAGCTGCTTTATCATCAAAGTCTTCAAAGACAAGCTGGTGTGAGATTCTGACTAACTGAATGAAATTCATTCTAACTCTCATGACTTGAGACACGAGGCATGACTTCAGATGAATTTTTGACATCCTTAATAGAAACCTGGAAATATGTTGTATTGTTCTGCAAAAATTACATCAGATGATTATTATCTTGCTTCGAGTAGTGATGGCTATAATCAATAATACAATTTTGTAGAAAGCATTAATCAACATAAAGTGGGGAGGGGCCACATGGTGCTTTGCCACGTAAGCCATCGTTTTGTGCCTACTGAGAGGCAAACAATTTTTGAAAAAAGTGCAAGAAATAGAGGAAAAGTTCATAATGATCTGATCTATGAATCACGACGAGAAAACTTAAAAAAATAACATTCGCCGTCTTCCCCTAACGCTGCAGCTTCCGCGGGGGACTTTTTTAAGAACTTAGGATGGAGCTAATGATCCAGCCATAACATATATATAGATAGACTTGTGTCATTCCGGAAGGATTCGAGTCCGAATCCTTCTCACTCAAACACCAACATCCGACATTCAAATATAAGATCCACTTCGTTGAAGTTGATCTATATTATTTAAAGTAAGTAAAAAAAAATCAAGTATTTTGAATACTTATACCTATTCATCAAGCGACGCAAAATGGACGGCCGAAAGTAGGGAGTTGGTTAGGCCTATGTCTTTAGACATACAAATTCTCAATTCGCCATTTGATGATGATCTAAACATTTAAAAACTCCTATAAACTAATTTTTGTTAGGTTTCAAATATTCTACACCATTAAACTAACAACTTACTATTTAGGCCGTCCGTTTTTCCTACTTGATGCATGGACAAAAAGTATTTAAAATACTTGATTTTTGGTTTATAGATACTTCAAATAATATAGATCAACTTCAACGGAATGGATCTTGTATTTGAATGTCGTAAGGTTGTATTTGAGTGGGAAGGATTCGAGGCATTCGACCTCGAATCCTTCTGGAATGACACAAATAGAGAGACTTGTGTAGTTCTGGAAGGATTCGAGTCCGAGCGCTTCCCACTCAAATATCAACATCTGACATTCAAATATAAGACCCACTCAGTTTAAGTTGATCTATATTATTTCAAGTATCTATATAAAATAAGTATTTTAAATACTTTTTGCCCATCCATCAACCTGCGCAAAATGGACGACTGAAAGTAGTGAGTTGGTTAGATCTATGTCTTTAGAAATACAAATTCTCAATCCGACCATTTGATCATGATCTAAACATTTAAAAATCCCCACAAACAAATTTTTGTTAGGTTTCAAATGTTCTTCACCGTTAAACTAACCAACTCACTATTTAGGCCGTTCGTTTTTTTCCTACTTGATCATTGACAAAATGTATTTAAAATATTTGATTTTTGGTTTATAGATACTTGAAATAATATAGATCAACTTCAACGGGATGGATCTTGTATTCGGATGATGTATGTCGGTATTTGAGTGGGAAGGATTTGAGCTCGAATCCTTTCAGAACTACACACATATATGAGATAGACTTGTGTAGTTTTGAAAGGATTCGAGCCCGAATCCTTCCCACTCAAATACCGACATACATCATCCGAATACAAGCTTATTCCGTTGAAGTTGATCTATATTATTTCAAGTATATATAACCAAAAATCAAGTATTTTAATTACTTTTTGCCCAGCATCAAGCAGGGGAAAACGGACGGCCTAAACAGTGAGTGGTTAGTTTAACGATATAGAACTTTTGAAACCTAACAAAAATTGGTTTGTAGGGTTTTTTAAATTTTAGATCATGATCAAATGTCCGAATTGAGGATTTGTATATCTAAAGACATAAATCTAACCAACTCACTACTTCAGTCGTTCATTTTGTGCCGCTTGATGGATGGGCAAAAAATATTCAAATACTTGATTTTTGATTTATAAATACTTGAAATAATATAGATCAATTTTAACAGAATGGATCTTGTATTAAGATGTCGGATAGTGGTATTTGAGTGGGAAGAATTTGTGCTCGAATCCTTCTGAACTACACAAATCTATCTGATGCAGACATCATTAAGCTGAGCCCAATTCAAAGCCCAATTGAAAAGCTTGAAAAATGTACCGAAGGAGGCCCAAGAATTTTATGACAATTTGGCTCTAGGAGTTGTAAAATCAAAGTATTTAGGAGTTCTAGTTTCTATTTCTTGTATTTTTTGTTTTTAGTAAATGATTTGTAGGAGGATTACTACTTTTATTTTTATGTATTTTCTTTTTCTTTTAGACTTTTGATTTCTTTTAGGAGTTGGATTATTAATCCAAATAGAAGGAGGAGATACATTTTTGTAGCCTATATAAAGGCCCATGTATTCACTTTTTCAATGAACAA
>JAVJIF010028870.1:0-57674 GCA_038442645.1 Agave tequilana | reverse complement strand
TATATCTATATTTTTGACATAAAATCCAAAATAAGTTTTGTTTAACTACAAAACTCCAAACACATGAAATAGAACATCAAATAAGTTTTTCCAAATATGTGAAACATATATGTATATAGATGAAATCTAATATATATTAAATTATGTAAACTTGTTTTGATTTTATCTATCCATGAAAGCCATATATATACTAGAAATCTAAAAACCAGTTAAACTAAAACCAAACGTATTGAACTTATGTGTGTAAGAACTTGACCATATCAGCACAATCGATCTTTACACAAGATCTAAATAAACCGAAGTCTTCTTGTAGAACTCTCTCTCTAAGCCGAAGAGATCCAAACACGATCCAATGAGCTTGACTCCAACCGAGTGCTAGATGCGATTTTGACGCGCGAGTTCTTGAATCTATGTGAGATAGCTCTAAAACTCCTTTGTTGAAGCTAAACACCTACTAATATCTTGATCAATAACTGAAATTATATAAACACAAGATTATTAGTAAACTAACCTTCATAAGTTAGTCATCATCAAAATTAAGGTGAAAGGCCTCTAGGCTAATAATCTCCACTTTTTGATGATGACAAAACTTATAAGGTTATGTGTGTGTGTGTGCGCGCGCATATGTATGTATGTATATATGTATGTATGTATGTATATATATGCATATGTTTATATATATGCATCCATTAAGGATAGGCTTCCTAGAAGCTCCCCCTTAACATATGCATAATCAATAAACAAATAAGATATGCAATGAAGCTCAAGATACCAATAAAATAAGATATATGCATAAACCATAGCAAAACATGCATATATATATAAACCTGAAAGTACACCTAGAAGGGGGTGAATAGTGATCGGTCGCTAATATTGCACATTCATTATCATATTCTCATACTTATTATAAAATAAACTCTACTTTTTCCTAATTATTGTTTAATTTATTTGCAGGCCCATTCCTAAAGGAGAGTGAAGAGAAATGAGCCCAAAAGCCCATCAAATTCTGAATTAAATTAGAATTAATTTGAACTCAATAAATCAGGGCAGATCAGGTCGGTTCAGATCGGTTGAAAATCAGTTAGAACAAATTCCTAAAAATCAATCGGTTGAAGCCAAAGATCAAAGGCCGTTTCGTCATAATTTCAGAGATAAAACTAAAAATCTAGCTGAATATAAAGTCATATCCCGAAACCAGGCTGCTCCACCCCTCAGCTGTGGCCACTTGGCCACAGCAAGGCCGCGAAAACGCGGCATAAGCTACAGATCCGCGGCTTTGTTAGGGAGTTAGGGGGAGCGTTTGCTCCCCCTATCTTCATACGCTCTCATAGGTTGGGTTTTGCCTATAAATACTGGGATTTTCAGAACGTGCAAAGAAGGACCAAGCAGAGAGTAAAACTTAGGCTAATTTGTAGTTTTTAACATAAGTTTTTATTTTCTTTCATGTAATTTTTATTTTCTTTATGTAATTGAGAGGAGAGGATACTTTCATGGAGGAATGAAAGCAAGCTTGCACTGCAGGTGACACCGGTGTAAGATCTCTTCTTTCATTGTTATTAAATTGAATCAAAGTTACTTTTTCTTCTTTACTCTTGTTTTCGTTTACTCTCCTCTAATGTGTTGCAATCCAAGTGAATCTGATAGCCTCGAGACTGCTTCACACCATTGCAAGTGCCCTTGATGGTCTATGGTGATGAACAACCATTCTCTTGCTAGTATACCTTGTCCTTTTATTCTTAGTGTAGATTGGGAATGGGGAAGATCCTACACGCCATGTTTGATTGCCTTCAAAGACAAGATAAGTCATAGCTACGAATCTAAGGAATATGAGCACAAAAGGGGTAAGTAACTTTTATTTTCTTTCTTTTCTTTTAACTCTTTAGTTTAGAACACCACAATCTACCACTTCTTTTATCACTCCTTTTCCATTTCTTTGTACATATTTTTTAATTTCTCCATCTTCTTAATCTACTATCTTCTTCCTAATTCAACTTTAACTCCATTTTCTTTTTTCTTTTAAAGAACTAAAGAAGAACTTTAACCATATTTTGTAGCCTAAAAGAGAACTTGCTAAACAAAGCTTCCATCGCTAGTCCCTCCTTGTGGATCACGACTCGCATAGCCACTTGCTATTGCGGTAGAATTGAGTAACTTTCACTCTTTAATCTTAAAATCTGAAATACTATATTTTTGTGCAGGTATCATCTCAATCAAATTTTGGCGCCATTGCGGGGAGGGACGGTAAGTAATTCTCATTAAAGTTTACATTTTTGGTTAACCTTCTTCTTGATTTTTGGTGTACAGATTTAACAATAAGGAACTTTTGCTGCAGTGGACATATAAATGGCCTTAGACTCTGTTCAAGAAAGCAGCCAAGAAGCCCTCAGATTTGCTGCATTCCTGTGGCAATCTGAGTGAACTACTAACCTGTATTTTCTGCAGGTTAGCTGAATTGTAACGTTTAATATCTGTAGCTATTAATTTCCTTGTTTTGTCTCATTATACTTCCTTTCTAACCTCAACAGTAAAATGATGTTTGTTAAACGTAAAAACAGTTTATATTTTGCATTTAGGCACGTGTCTAATTCTTTTATATTTTACATTACTGTTGAAGAGTGCTGGAGTAAAAGGTACGTTTGCATGGCATATAGTTTAGGAAACATTCTTAAGTGATTATTTTCTTGTTGAATGTTACTTTTCTTTATCCTGCTCACTTTGCACAATCAATCTTAAGGGCTTGTCCTATAAACAAGATAAGGTGGGGAAGTAATTACCCTCCCTTAACCCACAAACAATCTCCTCACTCACTAACCCAAACCTAACTAAAACTGAGTAGACATTGGCCCTAGGGACATCTCGGACTCAATTAGGAGATTTTTTTAAAGGGGAAGGTGTTAGAATTTGACTCCTACCAAATCAGTGTCTAAGGAAAGAGATTGAGGGGCGAAACCCCGAAGGTTGATGGTTTGACTTAATTAGGCCCATCGTTTTTGCGCGGATACCTCTTACCATCTTGCCCTGACTTGGCTGATTAGCTTGTGGTCAAAGTCTGCATTATACTACTCGTGGACAGTCTAACAGTTAGGAGTCATCTAGGTTAAAGGTCTACCCTAACTTAGTTTAGATTTTTTTCTTTCTTTTCATTTGTTTGCTTATTTGTTTGTTTTTCTTTGTTTGTGTTGACATTTCCTGTGTGATATGGCTTATAAAAATAATTTTTTTCAATTTTAATGGTAATTCATATTACACCCCGACCTCTTTTTCGGATATTACCAACTCAGCATATCATAACTTTAACCAACTTAGTGTGCCAGATTGGTCTTATCCGAATGATTACATGCCCCAATCCCAATACTATGAACGAGATTAGAATAATCATCACTACTCTTCACAGAGTCAATGGGGATACAACTCCCCCGAGTCATATTGTCAACTACCCTACCAACATCCAGCTTCATATACTCCTTCTCCCGAACAACCATTAGAAGATTCGATTGACTGGGAAAAGAGGATGGAACCCTTAGATGAGCTTGAGCGACGAATTCGAATTTTAGAAGACTTAAAATTTCGTAAAAATTTTCAAGTCATAGATCCTTACTCTATTTTTCAAGGAGAACATGCCAACTTAGAAAAGAGTATGGAAACCATGATTCAATATCACAATGATCCACTCGATATGATAGAAGCAAGAATTAGTAGATTGGAGAACATGTGTAGGAATAAAGAAACTCTCCCTCTTCAATCTTTGACTATTCCTAACACTTCTAGCCATATTGATGAAAACCAAGAATCATGGTATCTTGAAGACTTTGGCCAAGATTCAGTTTCACCACAAAGCCTTGAACTTGACCAATATCAACCCATTGACGAATTGGCAAGTTTTCATTTTAATGAGATTGAACTTGATCATGAATGTGAACCCGATCCCCAACTTTGTGATTTAGTTTTCATCTTCGAATCTATGTTGACTCCAATTTCTTACCCAATTTGGACCAATTTTTTGAGCCAACATTTATTTTCGTACCCATATTTTAAAATTGAATCACACAATTTTGGATAGTCCATTCATTGATGGGAAAAGAATGTGAATATCAATTCTTGAACTTGGACTCAAAGCTTGAACCAAACTAACTCTCGAACCCCAAGTCGATTTTCCCGAGTTTGTAATGGTCTTGAGCCTATCATTCTTGAGTCCAAGTCAACCATTCCACCAAGTCACAATCTTTTGTTGGACATAAGTATAGACCATGATGACTCTGTGATGATTTTCCAGGACTGGTCATGTAAAGGAAGTAAGTTTCATGATAGGATCTTTCATGATCCTATTCATACTAGGGACTGTAATATATAAATAGAAAAGAGGTCAATAAAGGTAAGTTCCGTGAACTACCACATTATCTTGATTGGGTAGCAACGCTTGACCCAATCAGATCACCACCGGAACCACCACCTTAAGGTAATATTTTCCTTCCCTTTCTTCTTTTTTATGCATCTATGCATTAATTCATACATTGAGGACAACGCATGAGATAGGTGTGGGAGAGGGTTCTAACATAATTTAGGTTTTTCTTTTATTAAAAAATTTTACATTTTCTTTACTTTTAAAAACTTTTTGAAAATAGAAACAATATTTTGACATATTTTTTGTAAGAAATTAAGTCAATTTAAGGAATAGGAAAATCAAAATTAGGATTTCTTAAACTTGGTCAAAATAAGAATATTTGTTTGATTTCTAAGGATAGGAAGAAAGTTTGTGAAAGTAATTTAGTCTTGATCTTTACCTTAATGAAATATGCACACCTTATATATTACACACTTAGGGTTCAAAAAAAAGATTCTTATGCCTTATAAAAAAAAGAAAAAAAGAAAAAAAAATATATCGATGAAAGTTGAACAAACCTAATTATTGATTAGCTAGGTGCTTTGGCCTAAATAAACCTTAGTATTTATGCGAAAGATGATTAGATAAGTCTGAGAAAAATATATATATAAAAATCTTCTAATTAAGCTGGGTATTTGTGCCTAATAAAGCATAAGTATTCACGTCTAAAAGTGGTTCATATAATAAAATCCTTAGTTTTGTGGTCTTATTTGCTAGAGTCTTTAAGTCCTTGGGTGTTTTTTTTCACCCGGTGCCCTAAGACTGTTTAGTTTGGGAGTCATCGATTAAAGGCTCGTTACATGAGCAGATTAGAAAGCCTAATAGAACTAAGGAATAATACCACCAATATATATATATTATATATATATATATATATATATATATATATATATATATATATATATGTAAGGCATAAGAGTTAGAGTTAAAGAACCCTTAATCAAAATTTTCTCGGTCACAAGGTGCATATGACTTAGGGAAAGTAAAAGACAAGATGAGAAGTATAATGTGACTTCTTACTTTGATTGATAACAAATTTTTGAATAGAAGTTAAGTTTAGGAATGAAAAATTTGATTTTCCTACAACTTATAGCTTACTTAAATCTTACAATTATATTTCAAATATTTTTCTCTTTCAAAATGCTTTTCGAAAATACTAACTCTTTGTTTCTCTTTCTTTATGGATTTTTGTGGGTGCAATCCACTGAAAGCCCTCACGAGACAAACTCGTCCTCTAGGGGAAACCTAGAGGTTTAACGGCTTGTTGCACATGCTCAGTGCAATCGCGTGACCTGCGAAAGTGGTCTAATAATTTTTTGTTTAGTTGTTTTGCTCGAGGACGAGCAAAAGATAGGTATGGGAGTGTGATCGGTCGCTAATATTGTACACATTATCATATTCTCATACTTATTATAAAATAAACTCTGCTTTTTCCTAATTATTGTTTAATTTATTTGCAGGCCCATTCCTAAAGGAGAGTGAAGAGAAATGAGCCCAAAAGCCCATCAAATTCTGAATTAAATCAGAATTAATTCGAACTCAGTAAATCAGGGTAGATCAAGTCGGTTCAGATCGGTGAAAACCAGTTGAACAAATCCCTACAAATCAATCGGTTGAAGCCAAAGATCAAAGGTCGTTTCGTCACAATTCCAGAGATAAAACTGAAAATCCAGCTGAAGATAAAGTCATATCCCGAAACCAGGCTGCTCCACCCTCAGCTGTGGCCACTTGGCCACAGCAAGGCCGCGGAAATGAGGCATAAGCGCGGATCCGCGGCTTTGTTAGGGAGTTAGGGGAGCGTTTGCTCCTCTATCTTCATACGCTCTCAGGTTGGATTTTGCCTATAAATACTGAGATTTTCAGAGCGTACAAGGAAGGACCAAGCAGAGAGTAGAACTTAGGCTAATTTGTAGTTTGTAACTTAGGTTTTTATTTTCTTTCATATAATTTTTATTTTCTTTATGTAACTGAGAGGAGAGGATACTTTCATGAGGAATGAGAGCAAGCTTGTACTGCAGGTGACACCGGTGTAAGTGATCTCTTCTTTATTATTATTTGAATTGAATCAAAGTTACTTTTTCTTCTTTACTCTTGTTTTCGTTTACTCTCCTCTAATGTGTTGCAATCCAAGTTGTTGGCCCAAAAGGTTACACTCTCCATTTGTTTAGAGTTTTGATGATAACAAAACAAATAAGTGCTATTTGGTACTAATTAGTTTGTTTAGATAAGTTTCAGGTTAGTACCATATTTGGAGGCCATTGCTTAGCTATTGCAAGAATTTCTAGGTTCATGAAGTAAAGAAGGCTTTTTGCACATCAAGGAAGGAACATAGAAGAGAAGGCTCTAGCAAGGCATCGCATGGCTCAAGACTTCAAGATTGCTCAAGATAATTAGATTTGTTTTAATTTAGAATTTTGTTAAAGAATAGTGAATAGGTTTGAAGCTCTATCACACACGTTTTTGCGCACATCTTGTTTCCTAACATAAATAGTTTGTATACAATCTTCAACCTACAAACTTACTTTGATATACATAATCATGTGTTTTAAGTTTCGTGTTTTATCAAAACTTATTTGGTATTGGAATTTATGACAAAAACTTTGATATACACATGTTTCATGGATTATGCTTCAAAATGTTTAATATCATGTTTTTGTATTTGGAAGAAGTTTTGGACAAAACGTATTTTCTAGTCAAAATCCAAGTTTTAGAAAATACAGTCTTTGGTTTTTGGTAAAAATGATAAGAGACAAAAATAGTTCATATTGATTGATATTTGAGCTAAACTTTTTACCACATGTTTATATATCAATACAAAATGATAAAACTATTTTTGGTGATTTTTAGGAGTGTTTAAAAGATTTTTCAAATATTTTTAAAACTATTTTTTCTGTCCTTTCCAGACTTCATCCAGTCGACTAAGTCTTCTGACAAGTCGACTTGGATAGAAGTCAGTCGACCGGGGTCGGTCGACCGACGTGCACAAATCTGTGCACGTTTGGAAGTCTTTGGACGGACGACCGTCCCGGTCGACCGGTCTGAGAGCAGAGCTCTCTGTTTGTTTCGGTCGACCGGGCCTGTCGACCGTGGCCTGCAACGGTCATTTTCTTTGTACTAGCGGTCGACCGGACTAGCCGTTTGAACAGTAACGGCTAGTTTTCTGAGCAGATTTATTTTGTCCTTTTCTCACTTAAGTGTGTTTAAGTGACATGTTTTGGTTTTAATATATTCTGATTAGCCTTAAAAATGTTTTATCTTTAAACCCTAGCCCTCTCCTATAAATAGGGGTATTTAGGGAGAGTTTGGTTACAAGAAAAATTCTCAAAAATTTCCAAAAGTTTAAGGCATTCAAAAGACTTGGTTTCTTGGTTTTTGTGCTGAAATTCTCTCTCAATTTCTGAAGTGTTTTCAAGAGTTCTCTGATTCATTTTCTTTTCTCCTTGCACACAAGAGCTTCATTCCTACTCATTAATTCTCTAAGGACCTTTGTAAGGGAAGAGAATTTTGCAAGAGAGAGTTTGTGGTCTTTTGACTACTCAGAGATTGCTTGTACTTGAGATTGTGGAGTTGGGTACTCTGGTGTATTTGTGGCATCTTTGTGAAAGTGGAAGTGGTTGGAATCCTTCTTGGGAAGGCGGGGAAGTAGAGCTGGGTGCTCGAACCTCGATAACAAATCTTGGTGTTTGCGTTTGGTTTACTTTTCCTTGTTCTTGCTCTACTTTCATTGCTATTACTACTTGCTCTTGATTGTCATTGCTATATTCACTTGCTTTGTGAGATTGTTGCTCCATAATTTTTAATTTGTGCATTGATTAGCATAATCACCTATTCACCCCCCTCTAGAGAGATCCTTGAAATTTGATAATCAACATTTGCATTCCACTTGTCATCACTAGTAAACATGGCCGATAACATCAAAACTCCTCCTAAATTTGATGGACTCAACTTCCCTATTTGGAAGGTTAGGATGACTATCTTTTTGCAATCCTTAGGTAGCTTAGTGGCTAAATCTTTGACCAAACCCTATGTTGCACCCGATAGTGATGAGAGCACATGGACCGACTTCAACTTTAGAGAATATGAGGCTAACTCCAAGGCCCAAATTCCCTCTTAACCGCCTTGAATGAGGATGACCTTACACGGGTAATTCATTACCAATCCGCCTATGAGATTTGGCAACACTTATTGGTCACACACGAAGGGACTTCACAAGTCAAGAGAGCTAAGATAGATCTCTTGAGGTCCCAATATGAGTCTTTTAAAATGATTGATGATGAATCTATAGATTGTATGATTACTCGATTTACTAAAATCACCAATGGTCTTTCTTCTTTAGGTGATAATATTTCCAATGATCAAAAGGTGCGGAAAGTGATTCGGGCTCTTCCTACATCATGGGAGATCAAGGCCACCACCCTAAAAGAATTGAACGACAAGGATGAGATGGACCTCATTAGTCTCATTGGGAACCTAAAAACCCATGAGATGGAAAAGAAAGCAAGAGAAGAGGCCGCTCCACTAAAGAAGAAATCATTAGCCTTCAAGTCTTCATCCACTCTTGAAGACGATGAAGAAGATGAAGAAGAAGATGAGGAGCTATCACTACTTGTTCGCAATGTGAAGAGAATGTACCGGAGGAACAAGCTCAACTTCCGAAAGAAATTTGAAGGCAAAGAGGAGAGAAAAATCATATGCTACAATTGCCGAAAGCCCGGACACATCATGGCGGATTGCCCGGAGTTCAAGAAGAAGATGACCTCCTCCTTCAAGCCAAAGAAATCGGAAGAAAAGAAAGCGTACAAGGCAACTTGGGATTCGGAAAGCGAGTCCGAGGAAGAGGCGGATGTAGCGAATATGTGTTTCATGGCAAACACACCAAAGGTAACCCTCAACCTCTTGATGATGAAGATGATGAATTAAGTAAGGAAGTTCTTGCTCATGCCTTTGTTGAACTTTCTGAAACTTATGATAATAAGAAGATTGAATGTTATAAATTGCAAAAAGAAGTTGCATTTCTCAAAAATCAACTTGCTTTGGTTTCTAAAGAAAAGGATGATATTTCTTCTAATCTTATTTCTATTCAAAATGAGTTTAATGCCTACAAGGTTTCTTGTAAAGAAAATCTCCTATTGTTGATGAAAAAGAAATTTCCTCTCTAAAAACTAAAATGGTTGATTTTGAAAAAGTTTTGAAAGATTGTGCTTTTAACACTAAGAAACTTGAAGAAAAGTTTTCCAAAAAGCACACCTCTCATGCTAAAAATTCACATGCTCACACTACACATGCTAAATCTTTTCATGCTCACAACTCTCATGCTCACAAATCACACACTCACTATGCTTTTAAATATGGTAGAGTATATAGATGCACATATTGTGGTAAGAATGGACATTTAGCTAAATTTTGCTATGACCAAGTTAATAGATCAAATAATCTTGTTTGGGTTAATGAAACTAACCCTCTAGGACCCAAGAAAATGTGGGTACCAAAATCAAGACCTAAATTATTTGATGTAGGTACACACAAAGCTCCAAGACGTAGGGAGCGGTGGTACCTTGATAGTGGTTGTTCAAGACATATGACGTGGGATATCAACAACTTTACAACCTATCAAGGTACGAGGAAGGTGGCTCCGTCACCTTCGGGGATGACTCCAAAGGCACTATCATCGGTATAGGTAACATTCAAATTGGTGCATCTCCCATTATAGAAAATGTTGTACTTGTTGATGGTTTGAAACATAATTTGCTTAGTATTAGTCAATTTTGTGACCGTGGGACTTAAAGTTGTTTTTGATGATACTTCTTGCAAGATTTTTGATATTAAATCAAATGATTGTATTCTTACCGGTTTTCGTGATGATAATGTTTATATTATTGACATGCTTAATGTGGAATGTTCTACTAAATGCTTAAATGCTTTTGATAAAAATTCTTGGCTTTGGCATAGAAGATTAGGACATGCATCTTTTGACCATCTTTCTAGGATTAATTCTAAGGATTTAGTGAAGGGTATACCTTACTTGAAGTTTGAGAAAGATCGCATTTGTGGTGCGTGCCAACTTGGGAAACAAACCAAGTCTTCCTTCAAAACCAAGGATATCATGTCAACTAGGCCTTTAGAATTAATTCATATGGATCTTTTTGGACCTACTAAAACTAAGAGCTTAAATGGTAGTAGATTTGCATTTGTTTTAGTTGATGATTTTTCTCGTTTCACTTGGGTTTTCTTCTTGGAACACAAAGATCAACTTTTTCTCATTTCAAAATTTTTCGAAAAAGGGTTGAAAAAGAAAAAGGTTTTCCGATTTTGAAAATAAGGAGTGATAGAGGTGGTGAGTTGGTAACCAACTCTTCATGACTTATTGTGATGAAAAGGGAATTAAGCATGAAATGTCTTGTCCTAGAACTCCACAACAAAATGGAGTTATAGAAAGGAAAAATAGAACACTTCAAGAGATGGCTAGGACAATGATAAGTGAGTATGACCTCCCTCATTATTTATGGGCCGAGGCCGTAAACACCGCATGCTATATATCAAATCGTATTTATTTATGTAAAAATTCTTCCAAAACATCTTTTGAAATGTATCATTCTAGAAAACCTAATGTTTCATATTCAAAGTTTTTGGATGCAAGTGTTTTGTTTTGAACACTAAAGATAACTTGGGTAAATTTGATGCTAAGGCTTATGAAGCAATCTTTGTTGGATATTCTACAACTAGTAAAGCTTATAGAGTATTCAATAGATCTTCACTTACCATCGAAGAATCCATGCATGTTAAATTTGAAGAATCTAATGTGTTTGTTGAGAATGTTGTAGAGATTGAACCATTAGGTGAAGACATGGAGAGACTATCCTTGAAGGACTCACCCGCTCAAGATGATAAGTAAGAACCAATTGGTGACGTTCAAGAGGATAAAGAGGAAAGCTCTCAACCGCTTCCTAAAGCTTGGAGATATGCCACAAATCATCCCAAGGAACTCATCTTAGGTGATGCATCTAAAGGGGTAACAACTCGCTCCAAACTCCATGACCTATGTGGTAATTTTGCTTTCATTTCTCATTTTGAACCCAAAAGCATCCTCGAAGCCGAGGCGGACTCATATTGGTTGCTAGTCATGCAAGAGGAACTCAATCAATTTGAGCGCAACCAAGTTTGGCACCTTATTCCTAGGCCCCACGATAGACCAATAATTGGTACTAAGTGGATCTTTAGAAACAAGATGGATGAGTCCGGAAATGTGATTAGGAATAAGGCTAGGTTAGTGGCCCAAGGTTACACTCAAGTTGAGAGAATTGACTTTGAGGAGACCTTTGCACCCGTAGCACGGCTTGAAGCCATACAGATGACACTAGCTTTTGCATCTTTCAAAAATTTTAAACTTTTCAAATGGATGTGAAAAGTGCATTTTTGAATGGTTTTATAAATGAAGAAGTTTATGTTGCTCAACCTCCCGGTTTTGTTGATTATGTTCATCCCGATTTTGTTTTTAAACTTGATAAAGCTTTGTATGGATTGAAACAAGCTCCAAGAGCTTGGTATGAAAGGCTTTCTAGTGTTCTCATTTCAAATGATTTTATTAAAGGCAAAGTAGATACAACACTATTCACTAAGCATGTTGATAATGATATTTTAATTTTGCAAATTTATGTTGATGATATAATTTTTGGTTCTACTAATGAGCTTTTATGCAAGGATTTGAAAAGGTTATGCAATGTGAATTTGAAATGTCTTCAATGGGTGAGCTTAATTTCTTTCTTGGACTCCAAATCAAGCAATTGCAAGATGGGAACTTCATATGTCAAGCCAAATACGCAAAGGAACTCGTAAAGAAGTTTGGACTTGAAGACTCAAAGGTTTGCAACACTCCCATGGCAACTACCACCAAGCTTGATAAGGATGACCAAGGTAAAAATGTTGATATTAAATTGTATAGAAGAATGATAGGTAGTCTTTTGTATTTGACGGCAAGTAGGCCGGATATCATGTTTAGTGTGTGTGTGTCCCAAAGAGTTCCATCTTATTGCGGTAAAACGCATTATTCGTTATATTAAGGGAACGATTGGAATGGGTCTATGGTATCCGAAAAACCGGAGATTTCTCAATGACGAGTTATTCGGATGCCGACTATGCGGGTTGTAGAGTAGATAGAAAGAGTACTAGTGGGACATGTCAATTTCTTGGTAATTGTCTTGTTTCATGGTCCTCTAGGAAACAAAATTCCGTAGCTCTCTCAACCGTCGAGGCGGAGTATGTTGCCGCGGGGGCTTGTTGTGCACAAGTCCTTTGGATGAAACATACTCTCCTTGATTATGATTTGCATTATAAACATATAAAAATATTTTGTGATAATACTAGTACTATACATATGACAAAGAATGCAAATCAACATAGTAAGACCAAGCACATTGAGATTAGATATTACTTTCTTAGAGATCATTTTGAGAAAGGAGATATAGATATTGATTATGTTTCTACGGATGTGCAACTTGCCGATATTTTCACTAAACCACTTGATTTTGCTAGATTTTCATTCATTTGTGGTGAACTTAATGTTTGTGTTATTGAATAAAAATGTTTTCTTAACCCTTTTTGATGTATGACAAAAAGGGGGAGAATGAGTTTATGTATGGAAATATGGGCTCATATGGTTTTGGTTCCATATGAGTTTATATATGTTTTGAGATTTTGATGTGTTTTCATGAATTCTTGTAATTTGTTTTAAGTGTTTTGCAAGTATTTTGGTTTTTGGTTTCATGATGTTTACTTGCAAATTACAAATTACATGGTTTTTCTTTGTTTAATATAGCATAATTTGAGGGGGAGCTTTCTCCTCCCCTATACTTTTGTTTATAGCCTATTTTGTTTTGTCATCATCAAAAAGGGGGAGATTGTTGGCCCAAAAAGTTACACTCTCCATTTGTTTAGAGTTTTGATGATAACAAAACAAATAAGTGCTATTTGGTACTAATTAGTTTGTTTAGATAAGTTTCAGGTTAGTACCATATTTGGAGGCCATTGCTTAGCTATTGCAAGAATTTCTAAGTTCATGAAGTAAAGAAGGCTTTTTGCACATCAAGGAAGGAACATAGAAGAGAAGGCTCTAGCAAGGCATCGCATGGCTCAAGACTTCAAGATTGCTCAAGATAATTAGATTTGTTTTTAATTTAGAATTTTGTTAAAGAATAGTGAATAGGTTTGAAGCTCTATCACACACGTTTTTGCGCACATCTTGTTTCCTAATATAAATAGTTTGTATACAATTTTCAACCTACAAACTTACTTTGATATACATAATCATGTGTTTTAAGTTTCGTGTTTTATCAAAACTTATTTTGGTATTGGAATTTATGACAAAAACTTTGATATACACATGTTTCATGGATTATGCTTCAAAATGTTTAAATATCATGTTTTTGTATTTGGAAGAAGTTTTGGACAAAACGTATTTTCTAGTCAAAATCTAAGTTTTAGAAAATACAGTCTTTGGTTTTTGTAAAAATGATAAGAGACAAAAATAGTTCATATTGATTGATATTTGAGCTAAACTTTTTACCACATGTTTATATATCAATACAAAATGATAAAACTATTTTTGGTGATTTTTAGGAGTGTTAAAAGATTTTTCAAAATATTTTTAAAACTATTTTTCTGTCCTTTCCAGACTTCATCCAGTCGACTAAGTCTTCTGACAAGTCGACTTGGATAGAAATCTGTGCACGTTTGGAAGTCTTGGACGGTCGACCGTCCCGGTCGACCGGTCTGAGAGCAAAGCTCTCTGTTTGTTTCGGTCGACTGGGCCTGTCGACCGTGGCTTGCAACGGTTATTTTCTTTGTACTAGCGGTCGACCGGGCCGGTCGATCGGACAAACCGTTTGAACAGTAACGGCTAGTTTTCTGAGCAGATTTATTTTTGTCCTTTTCTTACTTTAGTGTGTTTAAGTGACATGTTTTAGTTTTAATACATTCTGATTAGCCTTAAAAATGTTTTATCTTTAAACCCTAGCCCTCTCCTATAAACAGGGGTATTTAGGGAGAGTTTGTTACAAGAAAAATTCTCAAAAATTTCCAAAAGTTTAAGGCATTCAAAAGACTTGGTTTCTTGGTTTTTGTGCTGAAATTCTCTCTCAATTTCTGAAGTGTTTTCAAGAGTTCTCTGATTTCATTTTCTTTTCTCCTTGCACACAAGAGCTTCATTCCTACTCATTAATTCTCTAAGGACCTTTGTAAGGGAAGAGAATTTTGCAAGAGAGAGTTTGTGGTCTTTTGACTACTCAGAGATTGCTTGTACTTGAGATTGTGGAGTTGGGTACTCTGGTGTATTTGTGACATCTTTGTGATAGTGGAAGTGGTTGGAATCCTTCTGGGGAAGGCGGGGAAGTAGAGCTGGGTGCTCGAACCTCGATAACAAATCTTGGTGTTTGTGTTTGGTTTACTTTTTCTTGTTCTTGCTCTACTTTCATTGCTATTACTACTTGCTCTTGATTGTCATTGCTATATTCACTTGCTTTGTGAGATTGTTGCTCCATAATTTCTAATTTGTGCATTGATTAGCATAATCACCTATTCACCCCCCCCTCTAGGTGATTTTCACAAGTGAATCTGATAGCCTCGAGACTTCTTCGCCATTGCAAGTGCCCTTGATGGCCTATGGTGATGAACAACTCTTCTCTTGCTAGTATAGCTTGCCTTTTATTATTAGTGTAGATTGGGAATGGGGAAGATCCTACACGCCATGCTTGATTGGCTTCAAAGACAAGGTAAGTCGTAGCTACAAATCTAAGGAATATGAGCACAAAAGGGGTAAGTAACTTTTAGTTTCTTTCTTTTCTTTTAATTCTTTAATTTAAAACACCACAATCTATCATTTCTTTTATCACTCCTTTTCCATTTCTTTGTACATATCATTTCTAATTTCTCCATCTTCTTAATCTACCATCTTCTTCCTAATTCAACTTTAACTCCATTTTCTTTTTTCTTTTAAAGAACTAAAGAAGAACTTTAACCATATTTTGTAGCCTAAAAAAGAACTTACTAAATAAAGCTTCCATCGCTAGTCCCTCCTTATGGATCACGACCCGCATAGCCACTTGCTATTGCGGTAGAATTGAGTAACTTGCACTCTTTAATTCTAAAATCTGAAATACTATATTTTTGTGCAGGTATCATCTCAATCAAATAGGTGTAAGGATAATCTAGGGACAAATAATCCGGAATTAAAAAACTAATTGCAACACACTTAGTGTAACCAAAGAGTGTAGCCGAATTCCTGGTGAAGGGCTCTGGACTAACTCCTCTTGATTCCTCTGAATAAGAGTTGAGGTGCTATATTAAGCTCTCTTGGTTTAACATAAGTATGGCACACAATCAAACCCAAGCATATATATGATATGAACAATATGAATCAATACAAGGTAAATAAGAGAGAGTTTAGAGATAGTGGATCAATTACAAATACCGAGATATGTTTCGAGGTTCGAGCACCCAGCTTTACGTCCCCGCCTTCACACAGAAGGATTTTCACTATATCGTCCACACAGGACTTTCCACACAGGGAATCTCCACTGAGGATTTAGGCAAATACAACTTAGGAGTACACAACTCTTCTCTCACCAAATACAACCTCTCACTAGAGGTAAGGCATAAAGCCAATAAAATATCGACATCACAATTGAGGGATAGGCACAAAGCCAAACATTCACAATCACCTCTTCACTAAGAGAGATACCACCACAACTTCCACAATCACCTCTTACTAGAGGGATATCAACACAATCACCTCTCACTAGAGGGATCACAATGTATGGAAGGTTTATAACTCTAGGTGGTATCAACAACCACAAACCATTTTCCTACAAAATAGATCCTAATAGATAGGATAGATAGATAAGCTCAAGTGTGAGAAAATAAAGAGTTTGAAAATTAAAAACACAAAGAAAAACTCTTGGGAAAAACTCTATATTAAAATATGAATGAAGATCAAAACAACTCCCAAAGTCTTTCTATTTCTTTGAATTTTTCAACCCTTTTCAAAGCAAATAAAGATCAATCTTTTGGCTCTAAAACTCCTTTAAAAACTTGTATTTAAAAACTAGAAAGAATGAGAATTTTGCTCTTGAAAAACTTGGTAAAAATAGCTCAAGAATGGGATATTTATAACCCCAAACAAATTCTACCCGTTGGTAGCTGGAAAGGGCAGAATTGCCCTTACGGTCGACCGGCTGGTCGACGGCCAACGGTCACTTTTCTGACCGTTGTACTTGCAGTCGACCGCCTGGTCGACCGTGCCTAGCCAACGGTCGACCGGCCCCCACCGGAGAGTGAGATGCTTTCAGTCGGTCGACCGCACGGTCGACCGGCCAAATGGGCAGGCCCTGGTGCACGTCTCGTGCACATCGATCGACTATGCCCGGCGACCGGCTCTTGGTGCGGTCGACCATCCGGTCGACCGCCAGAGCAATCTGGCCAAGGATTTAGGATTTAAAAACTTGTCTTTTATTTACCAATTAAATCCCATAAAATCACATAAATTTCACAAAAATAAGTTCTTATTAGATCTTTGAAATACAAACATGTGTGATAAAAATTCAACACATATTACAAACTATTTGAACCATTTTTGTGCTCTTGAAATTTGCCTTAAAACAAAAATTATATTTTCCAAAACTTGTATTTTGAAATGAAAACTGTTTTATCTAAAACACATGTAAATACAAAGACCTGATAATGAAACAACTTTGAAGCATATTGTATATGGATAGAATCCTATATACATATAAAGATTCATATCTATGTTTTTGACATGAAATCTAAAAATAAGTTTTGTTTAAATACAAAACTCCAAATTATGAAATAGACTATCAAAGTAAGTTTTTCTAAATAGATGAAGTATAGATGTATATAGATCAAATCTAATATACATTAAACCATGTAAACTTGTTTTGATTCTCTCTATTCATGAAAACCATATATATGAAAAATCGAAACTGGTTAAACTGAAAACTAAATAAAGTGAAACTTTTGTGTGTGTACTTGAGCATATCAATGCTGTCTAATCTTTACACAAGATCTAAACACAATTTTAAACTAAACAAACCGAGGTCTTCTTGTAGAACTCCTTCTCCAAGTTTGTTGACACTCTAAAAAAGACAGGATTCCTAACTGGCTTGAACAATATCTAACTTGTTGACATCTACAAAAGACAAGTGGCAGACAAGCCGACGGCCAATTCTTCACCCATCTCAAAAGGGATGAATCAGCAATTTGGACTTTACTGATCCAGTGGGCAGATAGTAAGCCGGGGTCATCCTTAAAAGCCTGTGAGAAGGCCCAAGCAGGTCCAGGGACACTAAGTTAGCTCAACACTTAGTCTCGCACGAGCCCATGAGATAAGTCTCACTTAGGAAACCAAAATTGCGTAGCATCGCAGGAAGCAACTTCACAACCTCGCTGTGAGCTGACTTACAGCTTCGCCCGGAGATGCTCAGTTAACTCCGCAGAAGGTTAACTTCGCTCGAAGCCACACGCAGCTATGCAAAAGGCTGACTGGTAGCTTCGCCACAAGTCTTACCCAGCTCCGCTGAAGAGCTTTCTTTTAACTTCGCCAGACGCTTCTCCCAGCTCCGTCATAAGCTCAACGCAACGACTCCACTGTGGGTCTTTTATGGTTACCTTTGACCGATCAAATCCCCAGATGAGATCAAATCTAATTGAGATCAAATCTAATTGAGATTAAATTTGATAGTTGCTTGCCATAATCTTTTGACTCTCCCAATCAGGCGAGAAGATCAGAGGAGATCTTTCAGTTATTTGAAAAGAGTCAAGAGAGTATCCCTCATTTAGCAGAGCGGATCAAGGGATCAGTGATACTTGCTCTTCCTAGCTTCATGAAAGCTGTCTCTAGCCTCGCAACAAGGCTACTTTTCGGATGTAAAACAGATTGACTCAATCTGTTTCCAGATTTTCAGGAAAATTATACCCCTATTCCTCCTTATAAATAGCCTACCAGAGGCATATAGAGGGGAGGTTGGAAAAAAGAGAGAGAGAAATAGCTAAGAATAGAGAGGAGATCAGAAATCTACTCTTTTACTTCTAAGAATACAGGGAATTACTTCTCTAATCAGGGTGCCAATACCCTAAGATCTTCCTCCCTCTCAAGGAATCTCCGGAACCAGGCGAGAAGGAATTCCCAAGCGGAGGTAGCTCGAGAAGTAACAAGAGGGCTCTACAGACCTTCTGTTCTCTAATTCCCCGAACCAGGCGAGAAGGGAATCCCATCAGGCGGCAGTCCGATTGTCTGATTGATCGCATCGTCAAAGGGATAAAGTGATCGCGTGTTGATCAGATTCCTATCGGCATACTTCCCCAGAAATCTCAGAGGAGATCTACCTGTAATCTTCTTACTGCAAAGAATTACTTGTAATTTAGCTCCTCGACACTCTTTTTTGTAAGTTTTTCCCCTTTACAAAATCAATAGAAAATAAGATGGCGACTCCGCTGGGAACCGTTTTCTCTACTGATGAGAATCAAGTGTCACAATGCGAAGAGCAGACCTTTGGGTCTATTGCTGAGACGCTGGTCATTCACTCTGGCCAAGAGAAGTTCAAATAACTTCTTCTTGGGGGTAGCAAAAGTCCCCTACATACGCGTGAGTAACAAGGAAGTCGGTGTAGCCGGAACCCCTCTAGCTAATTCATCGAAGCAAGTCTCTGCTGAGACAGATAAGGCTCTCTGCAAGCCCATTACGGTCTTCTGGCGTAACAAAGAGATGGTGTCACAATGCGAGGGTCAGAATCTTAAACCTGTTACCTTTGAAAACCTGATCGTTCATTTCGACTAAGGAAAATTTTGAAGAGCTCCTCTCAAAAGGTAGTTCAATGCTCCACATACAGAAGTATAGGAAGGTCTCAATGGCTAAGGTTTCGAGCAGAAACCAGAAGGAGACTCCTCCCAACTCCTCTCAGCTGCGCGCGTGGCTAGCCAGGTTCCCTGTGAACCTAAATCTCCCCTCCCAAAGCAGATGTGGAGGCCAAAATAGAAAGCTCCATGTGAAGCTTCAGGCGTGGTTACGCTACAGGTTCGCCTGCCCTGCGAAGACAAAGGCAAGATGCCTGCCTGCTTCGTCGAGACTATTAGCCGCGAGGCTAGAACGGCGACTATATCTTCAGCAGTGACTCCTCGCGCCAACCTCATTCTTCCGAGTGAAGTAACTGATAGCACGGTAGCCACAGCACCAGTATCTCAGGGTGCGCGCAGAGTTCCCAACCGCCAGGCTGGAGCTAAAGCACCTAGCAGTGCTAAACACCTTCGCAGCAAGCTAGCAAACAAAGCACCACAGCGTTCTTCGCTTCCCGACTCCTCAAGCGTTAAGTTCGCCCTTCGTGGCAGAGCTAAGGGATTATCCCTAGGTGCTGATAGCAGTGTTTATGCAGCTTCAGCGCCTAAGGGTGCTCCCGAAGTTCTTAACCATGAAGCTAGAACTAAAGCACTATCTAGTACCAATCACCTCCGTGGTGATGAGAGGAACAATGCAACAACCTGTGTTTCATTTCCAAAGCTTGCAAGTAAGAAGGTGGTGTCGAAATTACCTGAACGCATCAATACGCGATCCGCCAGAATCTCTGAACTGACTCACTTAAGCCAGGCTGGGTCTGACTTGCGAGAGTTCTTAGCAAGCAAATGGAAGTCAGAATCTTTTCAGACTTCTTCCTCCTGTTGTCAACAAGTGGGATGTCAGTTGGTGACAGTCCACTCAGTCAATTGCCAGCTAGGATAAATCCCCGTCACTCCTTCAGACCGACGGTCAGTTTTTGATCGATTATCGGTGCAAGCTCCAGTGAAGCATCACAAAAGGGGTGTATCGTGAAATCTACCAGATCTGCCCTCTGCATCCGTCAATATGATCGAAAGGGGACGAGAGCCGCGTAGGGACAGACGAGTGCCGCATGCTGCTAACTCTCCTCCCTCCAGTTCAGATCCGATTTATAGCCCGGGCTTATGCCAAGTCTTGGTGCACGAAGAAGGTGTCTTCCGAAACACCAGATTTAGGGTTGCACTACCCTACAGTTATGAGCGGCCATCCTCCTCAACTGCAGTAATCTCATCAGAACTAATGAAAGGATTATTTCAATGGTCTGATGAGGAGGACGAAGACACTGGGTATGCTTCTTCGGCAACAGTCAGCCGGGTACGAACAAATAGAGTGTCAGTGAATATGGCTGCTAACGGTAGTGATGACCTCCGTCGACGGTTGGAAGCTCAAGAGCAAACCTCTAAGATTCAGCAAGAAACCTTAGACAACATTCAACAGATGCTCACCCAACTCCTCATTAACTGGAATAATAATGATACCAGGAGTAACCATAATGAGGAAGAACATCATAACAATGAACAACCCAAGACAGAGAAGTCAAAGGAAGGTTCTTCTATGAATGCTGAAGTTCTTAAAGACATCCAAGCTCAGATTACATCCCTAACCTAGAGGGATAAACTAAAGAAAGTAGGGGCAGTCCGTCCTTACCCTTTAGAATGGGATTCAGTACCATACCCACTGAAGTTCAAGCTACCGATGTTACATACGTATGATGGCAAGAACTCGCCAAACCAGCACATCTACTACTTCCGGTCTCAGACGGTAATATTATAAATAATGATGCTATTATGGCCAGACTGTTCATTGGCACCCTGAAGGGGGTAGTATTCGACTGGTTCCGAAACCTTCCTCCGAGCTCTATCAATTCTTAGATTGACCTAGAAACTCGATTTCTTTCTCGTTTCTACGAGGATGATACTGAGGTAACCATGGACAAACTCCTCTGTACCGTGCAAAGGAAGGGCGACTCTATTCGAGACTACATTAAACGGTTCAGAAACTTGTCTCTGATGTGCCCAGCAGGGATGCCATTACCCATGCTCTTGCAGACATATAGGCATAATTTCCTCGACCAAGTGGAGATTCGTATGGGGGCTGTCAAAGCCCATACCTGGAAGGACTTAGTCGAACAAGCTGAGATAGCTGAAAAGTCGTCTAAGAAGTTCAAACCATCTACCTCTAAAGGAAAATGGGGTATGAATAATAAGGGGCGCAGCGACATGGCGCTGTCTTCCTAAGCCAAAGGGAAAAAACTATGTCCGTTGAATTGTCCGGGGACGTTCATTCGAAGGCCAAGAAGAGCGGCTTTAATAATCAGGAGCCTGAGTTTCCTCCGAAATAGTACTCCTTCAAAGACGAACAGGTGGTCGCAATATTCCATTTACTCTACAAAGGGAATAAATTGAAGCTGTCGGGTGCTCGGCGTCCTAATGAAGTGGGACGCACAAACGATCCCAACTATTGCCTCTTCCACCGGATGGTTCATCACCCTACTGAAAAGTGCTTTGTCCTCAAGGACAAAATTCAAGCTTAGTCGATGCCAGAGTTCTGACTTTGAAATCATAACAAAAGAAAGTCACTGTAAACATGGTGACCCTCGAGTTCAGTAAAAACCCAAAGGTTACAGTTCTTGATGGGACCTTTCTAATCCCTGCACCACGGCTAGAAGTAAAGCATCCTTCAGCCAAAACTCAAGAGATTAAGGTCTTATTCCCTTGATATTGGAGACAGGGAAAATCATGTGGATACACCCAGACCTTGTCCAAGACGAATAATGGGATTCAAAGAAATCCAAATCAAAAGGCAAATCTTGCAATATTATCTCTATCTTGTCGGATGATGGCAGTCTCATGACAGCTTCTCTTAGCGATTCTGAAGGGGAAAAGCACGCTTGCACAACACAGGCTGATGTACCTCAGCCGACAGGTACTTGATCCAGAAAATCATACTTAAAACAGTATGAGAAAGCTACTGACGAAACACAATAGCAGATGACGTTAGTACAAATAACCACACCGATTCTGCTCCGGACGATGGGAAAAGAGAAGCAGAAAGAAATCCAGTTTGACCATGTCCTGAAGAAGCCTTCAGGCTCAGGGCTTAACATGCCCTTTCATTTTGACATATTGGCCCAGCTGGCTAATATCCCAGCTCATATCACCATACATGAGCCCCTTTGTCTCTCGAAAGGGACAAGAGAAGCACTTAGGGATGCACTGGCTAACTTAGAATCATTCCTGACATATATGCCAGATATCCTTGAGGGTGACACTCAGCCCTCTTGCCCTGAATGCCATCATGTACAATCAAAGGTACTTGCTATTACTTTCGCAGCGGAGGATATGCTTCCAAGGATAACAAGCACGATAGACCTTCGTACTACACCGGATACATCGGTTCGACATGCATTGAAAGGGTATAGGTTGACCCGGGATCTGCACTCAGCATCATCCCCAAAAGGCTCCTCTACTTCCTTGGCATACCACTGTATCGGTTGTCTACAACTACTACAATAATATACGATTTTAATGCAGGGAGTAGTCATCCACTTGGAAAGATTCGACTCCATTGCCAGATAGGGAGCTTGAAGTTAGAGGTGACGTGCTATGTCATTGATGCTGACATGTCATACAACTTGTTACTAGGGAGACCCTGAATCCAAGCTAATTGGATTATCCCCTCCACTCTGCACCAGTACTTCAAATATGTTGAAAATGATGCAATAGTACAAACTGTTTTCGTTGAGAAGCAACCATTCAAAGGAGTGAAAAACTACTTTACTGACGCTCTCCTATACCAAGAGGTTTGTGAAACGTCAAAAGAATCATTGCTTGACAACGATGACAGTGACAATGAGGCAGATTTAGAGTCTAAAGTAGACATGCCAGCCATTTTGATTGGTGAACCGATTATAGCATGTTTTAATAATCTCCAATGTAACACTCCTCCTGAAGATGAGGGCGAATGGGTAATTAATGATAATATTTCCTTCGATTATCCTATGAGTGTCGAATTATTTGGGTCCGTTATGGATAGCTCTCTGCACATGCCCTTACATGAGCCAAGTGCATCAAGTACATCCGTGAAACCTATAGAAGGATCCTTTTTAGTGGTCCTCCATCCAAAGAGGGTCAATTACCAATAATATTTGGTAAAGCCCAACTGCGAAGGTCTGCAGCTGCGGATTCAAGTTTAGACTCAGACATCCCACAATTTTTTCATTATGTACGATTAGCGCAGTATATGATGAGAAAAATGGGATATAACCTGCAACATAGAAAGGGCCTAAATTTTGAAAAAGGAAAACGTGCTTTCTGCGTAATTCTGTGCAAGAGGGAAACTGACAAATTACTATGATAACACACGCAGGGGGTTAGGATACGTTACACCTACACCGCCAACAATGGTTCGACCTAAAGATAAGAAACCAATCCCGTCACGTTCTGCCTCTTCCTCCGAATGGGATTCAGATGTCAGTATGGGAACATTATTCAAAGAACTCACTGTTAATATGACTTCAAGCAACCAATTAGAGCCAGCGAAAGCTACTGATGAGGAACCATGGGCTCAGCAATTGGATCTCCAGTGGGAAAAGCGATTCGAATAATGCGAACCACCTACTGAAGACAAGGTGATCCAGGTTTACTCGGGTAGTCAAGATCACCCTAAGCCCATCTTTATAAGTGAAAGCTTATCACTCATAGAAAAAGAAGAATTGATAGTACTCGTAAGAAAGTATATCTATGTCTTCGCATGGAACTACGAAGACATACTCGGACTTGATCCACAAGTGGCCATGCATCGTCTGAACATCAAGCCTGATGCCAAGCTAGTCAAGCAACAACAACGCCGATTTCGTCCAAACATTATGGAAGCTATTGAAGCCGAAGTCCATAAACTCATAGCATGCGGCTTCATACAGGAGGAGCAACATCCAGATTGGGTTGCTAACATCATCCCCGTTCTCAAGAAGAATAAAAAATTTGGATCTGTATTGACTACCGCGATCTTAATATAGCCTGTCCTAAAGACAAATTCCCATTGCCCATCACCGATGTCATAATTGACAATACCTGCGGATTCGAAAGAATATCTTTCATGGACGGTTTCTCAGAATATAATCAAATTAAGGTGTATCCAGAGGACGAGAAGCAAACTTCATTTCGGACATCGTTGGGGTATATTGTTATACTGTGATGCCCTTCGGGTTAAAGAACTGTTGGCCCAGAGACCTTCCACTCTAGTTTTGATGATGATTAACTCATGTACTTATGTTTACTAATAATCTTGTGATTTTAGTTTCAGATCATTAAGCAAGATATTAGTTGGTGATTGCTTCAAAAAGAGGAGTTTTGGAAGCTTCACTTGGTGATTCCAAAGCCCGAGCATCATGATCATACATAGCACTCGTTGGAGTCTCGCTCGTGGATCACGTTTTGGATCGAGTCGACTTGAAGATGGAAGATCGTCAAGAAGACTTAGGTATCCATAGTTTAGTTTAGTGTGTTTTAGATCCATGTGTAAATATTAGATAGTTGATATGCTCAAGTGCACAATACACACACGTTTTATGTTTGATAGTTTTAACAAAACATATTTTTGGATTTAAAGACAAAAACTATGATATATATGTTTCATGTATATTGGACTTATGTCCATATGCAACATGCTTCAATGTATTTAAATATCATGTTTTTGTATTTCAATGAGTTTTAGAAAAAATCAGATTTCCTATTGAAAAATCCAAGTTTGATAAAATACAGTTTTTGGTTTTTGGTAAAATTGATAAGACACAAAAATGGTTCAAATTGCTTGATATTTGAGTTGAAATTTTTATCACATATTTATATATCAATGCAAAATAATAAACCTATTTTTGTGGATTTTTAGAAGTTTTATGGGATTTTTAATAATATTTTTAAACCCAGTTTCTGACCCAGAACAGTGCCTGACAGGCTCTGGCGGTCGACCGCTCCGGTCGACCGGACTCCAGAGTCGGTCGACCGGGTCGGTCGACCGACGTGCATAGACCTGTGCACGTTTGGCCAGACACTTGGGCGGTCGACCGTTACGGTCGACCGACCAGAGAGCTTTGCTCTCTGGAAATTTTCGGTCGACCGGCGGTCGACCGCTGGATCCCAACGGTCATATTTATAACTGTTGGCGGTCGACCGCTGATTAGTCTCTAATTTTGCATAATTTGTATCACATCTTCACATTAATTTCATATTAAATTCTGCTAATAAAGCTTTGCTTGCTTGATTCTAGGTCCATGGTGTCCAAATGAAGAAGAAGACCCTAAATCACCATTTAATTAGCGATTAAAGGCCTATTAAGATAGCCATTGACCTAGGAGACTGATTTCGTCAAAACCAGGGGCTGCAAAACCAAAATCGGGCTCAGGAACTGACAGGGGACAGACAAGACTGCGCGCGGCTCGAAGCGCCGCGCGCGCGACCACTTGATGGCCGTGGAAACGCGGCTTTGGCCGCGTTTCCGCGGCCATACGAAAGCTGCGTTTCCGCGGCCATACGGCCGCGCCGCGCGCGTCGCTTTGGGCCAGGGTTTGTCCCCTGCCCCCTTCCCTGGTGGCTATAAATACCCCCCTGGGGTTTCCAGAGGAAGGATATGCAGAGTTAGGAGTAGTTTTTCATTCCATTTTGTAGTTTAGTTTAGGTTAGGTTAGTTCTTCTTCTCCCTCTTTGTATTTTTCATTTTGTAGATCTTATACTAGGGAGAGAGAGTGGTTCATGCTTGGAATGCAAGCGTGCTTGTAATAAAAGGTGACAATCTATGAAAGGTGCTCTCTTTACCTCTCTATGTTTTCTTCTCTCTAATCTCTTTTACATGTGTAGCTAGTATTTTCTCTCATGGCAACTAACTACTAACCACCAACTAGTCTAACTTCTTATGTGATAATCTACATGAATCTAATAGCCTCGATTTGGCCTTGCTCTTGCAAGAGCCATTGATGGCTCATGATGATGGATCTAACACTCTAACTTCCTAACCACTAACAAGCTAACATTACTTTACTTCATGCTTGCTCTTATCGGGTTTTGATGATTTAAGTGTAGCTTGTACTTGTTTGTTGAGTTGGGTTGTGATGAGTTACATATGGGTCATGCTTTGAATCGCTCTTGAACCAAGGGCTAGTGATGGCCAATGATACTTGTGAGGCAACTATCACTAAGAGGTTAGCGTGTTGGTGGAGTCATTAATAGTTAGTAGCCGTGAGTTTTCTTTCTCTTTCTCTTGTTTTAGAAATATCAAAAACCACAAATATATTCTTTTCTATGTTTCCCACTTCTTTGTATTTCACCGTACTTCTTTTCCATTCTTTCTTTTATTTTCTTTTCATTCTTTAAAACTTTGAAGAATCTTTAACAAACACGTGAATCAACCGGTAAAGCTTCTATCGCCTCCCGTCCTTGTGAATTCGACTCGTTTTAGCCTCTATGCTACAATGGAAGTATCGAGGAAGCCAAAGCACACACACTTTAAATCTTCACTTTCAAAACATACAATTTTTGTGCGCGGTTTCACCCCGATCAAATTTTGGCGCCGTTGCCGGGGATGGGAACGGTTTGATATCACAAGTTTGCTAACTTTTCTTCTTTGTTTTTTTGATGTGCAGGTTAAAGTTTTAGCATTGCAGAAGTCCACACTTGCTCAAGTGTGGTTCAGTAATTCTTGTATATTTTTATATTCTGCTGCTAATTTTTTTTTTATATTACCTGTACACTGTAAATAATTGTAAGAACTAAAATACAGAAATTGGATACTTTAAAACGGTTTAGACATTTGCATCTAGGCATGTGTCAATTTTTATTCCAATATATTGTATTTTTATTCTTATGTTGTTGTGATACTGATAGGAGGTGTACATATGGCATTGCATATAGTATAGGACAAACACTTCAGTGATTACTCGCTTTTTTGTGTTCATGCTTATCTATATTGCACACTTGCACAAATTTAACTTAAGGGCAAAACCCAAAATAACATAAGGTGGGGAAGTCATTACCCTCCCTTAGCCCAAAAATCACCTCCTCACTCACACAACCCAAGCCTTAATAAAATTTGCTAGATGTTCGCCCCTAGGGACATCTCGGACTCATTTAGGAGATTAACCTAAGGGGGAAGTTGTTAGAATTTGACTCTTGCTAAATCAGTGTCTAAGGTTGGGGATTGAGAGGCGAAACCTCGAAGAACAGTGGTTTGGCATAATTAGGCCCGTTGCTCCGGCACGGATACCTCCCACTGATTTTGTCCCTACCTGGCCGATTAACTCGTGGTCAGCTTCCGACAATAGACCCCCCATGGACAGTCTAACCAGTTAGGAGTCGTCTAGGTCTAAGTCAACCCTAGCATAGGCTTGTTTTCTTTTTCTTTTTTCTTTGTTTGTTTGTTATTTGTTTGTTTTCTTTTTTGTAAATTGTGAAATGGATTTTAACAACAATAATTCTTTCAATCATGATATAAATCCATATTTTACTTCAACCTCATTTGACTCGGATAACTCCAACCCGGATATGTACAACATGAACCAACCATATATGCCGGGTTGGGATTATCCGAATCAATATGACCCATATCCCCAACCATATGACCATAATTTTCAAAATAATTTCAACTCTTCACAGAGTTCATGGGGATTCTCCTACCCCGAGTCCATATTTCAACCATCTTATCCACAATTTTTACAATATTCGTTCCCCAATTTTGATTCATATACTCCTTTTCCTGAACCACCAATTGAAGAAAATCATCATTGGAAAGGAGTATCGAAGAGTCCCTACAACAAATGCAAAATTTGCTCAATTCACAATCCTTCCCACATCAAACTCCACATACTCCTTTTCTAGAGCATCCCATTGAAGAAGAATCTGAACTAGAAAAGCGTTTGGAAGTCTTTTGTGAAAGAATGCAAAACATGTTGGACTCATCATCTCAACCAAATTTTCAAGAGTCCCACTCATCTTTTCCAGTCTCACCAATTCAAAATGAACAAACTTCAATACTGGACTTGAGTATGGAACCCTTGCGTGAGTCCGAGCAGCAACCGCAAAATCTGATGGAGTCACAATTTCACCTCAATTTCTAAAATCAACTTCCATACTCATATTTTCAAGAACCAATTACAAAGAGTATGGAAGATATGATTCCGAATCCAAATTCTGTTACACGGCCTATCAGTAGGTTAGATTCACTTTTGAGTGAATTGATCAATGAGAGTGAGGAAAGCCTTTCTTGTCAACCTTTAACCGATTCTTATATCCCTAACTCTACTGATTGGACCCATGAATCATGTCATTTTGAAAATCCAGATTCAATTTCAGAACATACATTTGAACTTGACCAATCTCCAAGTTATGAAAGTCGCCGGGACATTTTGGCAAGTTATCCCTTCCCTGAAATTGAAATCGAACCTGAATGTGATCCTGAACTTCCTGTTGGGAACTCCATTTCACTTTTTGATTCCATAATGATCCCAGTATCCTTACCAGATTTTTTCTCTATTCCAGAGTCAACATTGAATCCTGTACCAGTACACCGTGAAATGGAATCACCAATCTCTTCTGATCACACTTCATTAATGGGGACAGTGTGTGAACATCAATTCTTTGGTCTGGACCCTATTTTTGAACCAATTTTGACTCTCATTGTTGACTCTCGACTTGCTCTGAGTCAACTTCCCGAGTTGGTATCGATTTTTGTTCCTGTTCCATTTGAGTCCAAATCAATCATCTCTCAAAATCACACTTCATTGTTGGACAAGAATGTTGACAAAAATGACTCAGTAATTATTTTTGAAAATTGAAAATTTGATGGGGATAATTTTTTAAATAAGACCATTCAGTCCATCATTCTTTTGTTGGGTCATATTAGAGAGGTCCTTGGTGGATTTCTGAATGATCCACGATATCTTGATTGGGTCGCAACGCTTGGCCCAATCCGACCACCACCAGAGCCACCCCCTTGAGGTAATCTTCCTTCCCTCTCCATTTGTTTCATGTATTTACACATTCACGATACATTGAGGACCCTGCATGAGAAAAGTATGGGGAGGGTTTACTAACGTAGTTAGTTTTATATTTTCTTTCTTTTACACTTCTTTTTCCTTATATTAAAAAAAAATCTTTTATATAAAAACTCTTTTCTTTTCTTTTTACAAAACTTTTTGAAACAAGAGAAATAGTTTTGAACCATTTTTAAGAAAATTAAGATTATCTTAGGAATTAGGAAGACCTAAAATTATGTCTCTAATTTTGCATAATTTGTATCACATCTTCACATTAATTTCATATTAAATTCTGCTAATAAAGCTTTGCTTGCTTGATTCTAGGTCCATGGTGTTCAAATGAAGAAGAAGACCCTAAATCACCATTTAATTGGCGATTAAAGGCCTATTAAGATAGCTATTGACCTAGGAGGCTGATTTCGTCAAAACCAGGGACTGCAAAACCAAAACCGGGCTCAGGAACTGACAGGGGACAGACAAGCGCCGCGCGCGCGACCACTTGATGGCCGCGGAAACGCGGCTTTGGCCGCGTTTCCGCGGCCATACGGCCGCGCCGCGCGCGTCACTTCGGGCCAGGGTTTGTCCCCTGGCCCCCCTCTTCCCTGGTGGCTATAAATACCCCCTGGGGTTTCCAGAGGAAGGATATGCAGAGTTAGGAGTAGTTTTTCATTCCATTTTGTAGTTTAGTTTAGGTTAGGTTAGTTCTTCTTATCCCTCTTTGTATTTTTCATTTTGTAGATCTTTTAATAGGGAGAGAGAGTGGTTCATGCTTGGAATGCAAAAGTGCTTGTAATAGAAGGTGACAATCTATGAAAGGTGCTCTCTTTACCTCTCTATGTTTTCTTCTCTCTAATCTCTTTTACATGTGTAGCTAGTATTTTCTCTCATGGCAACTAACTACTAACCACTAACTAGTCTAACTTCTTATGTGATAATCCATATGAATCTAATAGCCTCGATTTGGCCTTGCTCTTGCAAGAGCCATTGATGGCTCATGATGATGGATCTAACACTCTAACTTCCTAACCACTAACAAGCTAACATTACTTTACTTCATGCTTGCTCTTATCGGGTTTTGATGATTTAAGTGTAGCTTGTACTTGTTTGTTGAGTTGGATTGTGATGAGTTACATATGGGTCATGCTTTGAATCGCTCTTGAACCAAGGACTAGTGATGGCCAATGATACTTGTGAGGCAACTATCACTAAGAGGTTAGCGTGTTGGTGGAGTCATTAGTAGTTAGTAGCCGTGAGTTTTCTTTCTCTTTCACTTGTTTTAGAAATACCAAAAACCACAAATATATTCTTTTCTATGTTTCCCACTTCTTTGTATTTCACCGTACTTCTTTTCCATTCTTTCTTTTATTTTCTTTTCATTCTTTAAAACTTTGAAGAATCTTTAACAAACACGTGAATCAACCGGTAAAGCTTCTATCGCCTCCCGTCCTTGTGGATTCGACTCGTTTTAGCCTCTATGCTATAACGGAAGTATCGAGGAAGCCAAAGCACACACACTTTAAATCTTCATTTTCAAAACATACACTTTTTGTGCGCGGTTTCACCCCGATCAACCGCCAGCCGTGTTGGCTGAAAAATCAACCAAACGGCTATATTTTTATAGGGGCTATATAAACCCCATTAGTGACCAGTTTTCTCTAAGATTTTAAGAGCTAATTTTTTCTTACTCTCTAGTGTTTTCACAGCAATCAAAATAAGTTTTGGGCTTAAAAGATCACAATCTATTTGGTGTTTTTCTAGGGTTTGGAAGATCAAAGAAAAGGGTTTTTGGGAAAAGAATTTTGATTCAACATCTTAATCTTATTTTCTAGTTTTCCCAAGGATTTTCTTTGAGTATTTATTTTCCATTCCTTTGTTTTTTTCCTCACACTTGAGTTACATCTACTATCCTATTCTATAGGATCTTTGTGTTTGTAGGAGAAAGAAATTGTTTGTGGTCTTTGTAAACCCCAAGTTGTAAACCTTTATTTGTTGGTTAGCTCCCTCTTTGGTAGAGGTTGAGATTGAGCTTTGCTCCCTCTTGGTGAGGTGGAGTTGGTATTGGCTTTGTATCCCTCTTGTGTAGAGGTGGATTGTGGTGCCTCGGTAGAGGTTGTATTTGGTTGAGAGAGGAGTTAGGTACTCCCGGTTGTATTTGCCCCAAAATCCTCATTGGAGATTCCCTATGTGGGAGTCCTGTGTGGACTAGTGGATTGGAAATCCTTCTCGGTGAAGGCGGGGATGTAGAGCTGGGTGCTCGAACCTCGAAACACATCTTGTTGTTTGCGTTTGATCGATTGACTCTCTCTCTATTTACTTTGTGCATTGTTTCATATTGCTATATCATATACTTGCTTGTGTGTTGTTGCAATTAGTTTTAAATTTCGCATTTAGTTTTTAGATTAGCATTATCACCTATTCACCCCCCTCTAGGTAATTTTCAATTGATATCAGAGCCTACGCTCCTGATACTTAGGTTTAACCACCTAGGAGTGTGATCTTGGCTAGCTAATCTATCATTTGCATATTGCACATATATTTGTTTGCACACACATCATGGATTGCTTGTCACCTCCCATGTTTGATGTTTACAACATTGACACATGGAAATATAGGATGTCCATATATTTGAAAACCCTAGGACATAAAGTTTATCAAGCCATTACCAAGGAATCCTACCCCAATGATAGCAAACATAAGAAGGCCAATGCATTAGCCCTTAAAGTACTTAGAGCATCCATTGATAAAGATTTATTACATGTGTTTGCTCATTATGATTCGGCTTTTGCAGTTTGGAGCATTTTGACTTCTCCCGAGCTACCAAAGATTATTGATAGAATGAGGAGATCTAGGAGAGACAAGTCCGACGAGCATTGCCTCATGGTCCAAGGGAATGACTCCTTGAGGTACAATCAGAATCTCAACTAGATGCTAGCACTAGTTCCTATTGCCATGGATGTTTAGAAGTTCAAACTTTAAATGTGGAACTTGCTACAAAATTTGAAATTTTTTTGGAAAAACATGATCTTTTGAAAAAGAAGAATTGTGAACTAAAAGAAGAATTTGAGGATTTGTGTTCAAGATTTGATTTAATTTTGCAAGAGAAGGAAGAGATTTGTAGTGAACGTGACTCACTTAAATCTCAACTAGACCTTGCCATAAAGGAAAATGAATTTTTGAAAAGAAAAAATGATTGTGATGATGTTGTGAAAAACAATGAGGTTTTATCTTCAAAATTAGATGTTATTTTAAAGGATAACCATTCTTTGAAAAATGGAATTGTTTTTATTTCAAAAGAATTAGATTAGTTTTAAATAAAAATAAATCTTTGAAAAATGATATAGATACACATGTTTGCCACGCTAGGATAGATTCACCTAGCACATCTATTGCATGCTCCACTTTATCTTCAAGTATTGAAAATGATATAAATGTTTTAAAGAAAAGTGTTGATTGTTTGGGCTCCACTTTGAGCCAATGTGCTTTGAACCATTCACGCTTGGAATCCATGTTTCGTAAGAAACAAGTTCCATCTTTGCATGCACACCCTCCACGGCATACACATGCTCCTCACGTACACACCCATCACACTTTGTATGCTCATGTGTACACTTGTACACATTGTGGACGTAAGGGCCACCTTGCTAGATTTTGTTATGATCGTATACATGATGAAAATTTAGCAAATAATTTTGTTTGGGTTAGAAAAGGTACTAACCCCTATGGACCCAAAAGAAAATGGGTACCAAAGACCACCCCTATGATATTTGATGTAGGTGTGGGCTCTCGCATCACGTGAGAGTGGCGGTACCTTGAAGTGGATGCGTTCCGTGCTTAAAGAAAACAATTTGGATGCATCATTTTCAAGGGGAGTTTGGTGGGAGGACCACCTTGTTGTGGAGACAATGGAGAGTTGCCTCATAGGTTTTGGTAACGGTCTCTTACTCCTTATTTATGTTTGCATGCTTTTCATGTTCATTATTTATAGAATGTTTTGATGTTTATAGTTTATTATGTTAAATGCCATGATTCTTAGGCCATTGACATGCATGTATAGCTTTTGAGATCACCCATGTTTATATGAACCCATATGTTGTGTACTCCCCATTGTTTAGCTATTATGTATATCATAGGTCTAATAGCATGTGGATTTACATAATGATCGTTTTTTATCATGTTGATTCATGACTTGTTTTATGCTTTAAGTTTTGAATATATGTTTAAATGTTAGTTTTCATTAAGACTAGTATTTATACTTGTACATATAGTGGGCCACAAATAGATCTTTGTATGTTTGAGCTTGAACGCTTATTTGTACCCATTAGATGATTGATAATAAAATCCCAAGTTTTTAAGTCCCAAAATTTGCTGACTGGCTTACTGCCGGTCGACCAGACCGATCGACCGCAGCAGTAGTCGGTCGACTGGTGCGGTCGACCGACGTGCACAAGCGTGCACGTCAGCTTTGGGCTGGTGGCCGGTCGACCGGGATGGTCGACCGTCCAGAGAGCTCTGCTCTCTGGAAATGGGTTAGTCGACCGGGTCAGTCGACGGGACAGAGAGTCTGCTCCCTGTATCCAACTCCGGTCGACCGGGCGGTCGACCGGCTAGAGAGCCGTTGCTCTCTGGATCTGGGGACGGTCGACCAGGTAGTCGACTGAGGGGATCAACGGTCAAATTTTTGACCGTTGGTCGGTCGACCGAGAGGGCAAACTGGCCCTTTTCTGCTGCCAACGGGCAGATTTCCAAATGGGTTATAAATACCCCATTTGAGTTGATTTTTAACAAGAATTTTCAAGAGAAAAATTTCCATCTTTACAAGTGTTTTAACAAAAGTTTTCAAAAGAGTTTTTAAGCTTAAAGATTTGATCTTTATTTGTTTTAAAAAGGGTTGAAAAATTCAAAGAAAAAGAAAGTCTTTGGGATTGATTTTGATCTTCATTTTTATATCTCTCTAGAAGTTTTCCCAAAAGTTTTTCTTTGTAATTATTATTTCCAAACTCTTTATTTCTCACACTTGAGCTTATCATTCTATCCTATCTATAGGATCTTTGTTTTAGTGAGAAAATTAGTTTGTGACTGAGATAGACCACCAAGTTGTAAACCTTCCATCTTTGTGATATCCCTCTAGTGAGAGGTGATTGAGTTGTTATCCCTCTTGTGAGAGGTGATAGTGAAAATGGTATTTTGCTCCCTCTTGAGAGAGGTGGAGACTGTGTTGGAATCCCTCAAGTGTGAAGTGATTGTTGTTTGAGTGGCTTTGTGCCTATCCCTCATTTGTGAGGTTGATATTATGTAGGCTTAGTGCCTTGCCTCTAAGTGTAGAGGTTGTATTTGTTGGAGAGAGTTGTGTACTCCCAATTGTATTTGCCCCAAATCCTCAGTGGAGGTTCTCTGTGTGGGAAGTCCTGTGTGGACGAGATAGTGGAAATCCTTTTGTGTGAAGACAGGGACGTAGAGCTGTGTGCTTGAACCTCAAAACATATCTCGGTATTTGTGTTTGATCCACTTTCTCTCTCTCACATGGTGCATTGATTATATTGTCATATCATATACATGCTTGTGTTGTTTGTGTGTGCCCATACTTGTGTTTAACCAAGAGAGCTTTACATAGCACCACAACTCTTATTTAGAGGAATTCAGAGGAGTTAGTCTAGAGCCCTCACTGGGAATTCGGCTACACTCATTGGTTACACTAAGTGTGTTGCATTAAGTTTTTAATTCCGCATTATTGATCATTAGATTAGCCTTACACCTATTCACCCCCTCTAGGTGTATTTTCAATTGGTATCAGAGCCTACGCTCCTGATATTAGGTTTAACCACCTAGGAGTGAGATCTTAGTTTTGCTAATCTATCATTTGCATTTGCACACATATTGTTTGCACTCATGGATAGCCCTCCCATGTTTGATATCTCTAAAATTGACACATGGAAGGTTTGGATGAGTTGGCATTTAAAAGCCATAGGTTATAAAGTTTACCTTGCCATTATCAAGGAATCCTACCTTAGTGATAGCAAGCATATAGAGGCCAATGCACTAGCCCTAGAGGCACTTAGAAAATCACTTAGCAAAGAATACTTAAATATGATTTCTCATTGTGTTTCCGCCTTTCCAGTGTGGAACATCTTAGCCTCTCCAAAGTCTCAATTGCCAATCCAAATGGAGAAGAAATCTATTAGAGAAGAGTCCGACCAACGTTGCTTCATGGTCCAAGAGAATGACTCCCTTGAGGTACATTCGGATACTCAACTAGATAGTGCTAGTTCTTCTTGTGATGATTATGTTGATCCCGATGCTTTGAATGAAGAACTATCTATTGTTTGTGAGAACCTCCTTGAAAAATATAAAGTTTTGAAAAAGAAAACTTGTAAGTTAACTAAAGAAAATAAGGACTTGTCTTCAAAATTTGATATTATTTTGCAAGAAAGAGATGAGATTTCTAATGAAAAGGGATTCATTAAAATCTAAGCTTGATCTTGCCCTAAATGAAAACAAAATTTTGAAAAATAAAAATGATTGTAATGATATTTTGAAGAAAAATGAAACCTTATCTTTAAAACTTGATTTTACTTTAAAAGAGAATAATTCTTTGGAAAACAAAATTGATTTGATTTCAAAAGAATTAGAAGTTTGCTTAAATGAAAATAAATCTTTGAAAAATGATTTAGACTCTCATGTTTGCCATGCTAGTGTAGCTTCATCATCTAGCATACCTATTGCATGCACCTCTTCTTCTATGATTGAAAATGATGTTTGTTTGCTAAAGAAGAGTATGGATTGTTTGGGTTCCACTTTGAGCCAATATGCTTTGAACCATACACGTTTGGAATCTATGTTTCAAAAGAAACAAGTTCCTTCTATGCATGCACACAAACCACGGCATACACATGCTCCTCACGTTCACAATCTTCACACAATGTATGCTCATGCGTACACATGTACACATTGTAGATGTAAGGGCCACCTTACTAAATTTTGTTATGATAGGATACATGATTCAAATTTAGCAAATAGATTTGTTTGAGTTAGGAAAGGAGCTAACCCCCATGGACCGAAAAGAGTATGAGTACCAAAGACCACCCCTATTTTATTTGATGTAGGTGTGGGCTCTCACTTGACGCGAGAGTGATGGTGCCTTGAGGTGGATGCGTTCTGAGCTTAAGAGGATAATTTGGATGCATCACTTTCAAGGGGAGTTTGGTGGAGGACCACCTTGGTTTAGAGACATAGAGATGTACCCTCATGGTTTTGGTAACAATCTCTAACTCCCATTTATGTTTACATGCTTTTCATATTGTTTATTTTTAGCATGTCTTGTTTCATGATTAGTATGTTAAATGTCATGATTATAAGACTTGTGATATGCATGATTAGTATTTGAGATCACCCATATTTAATATGGACTTATACTTTTATGTTCTCACATTTATTTTAACTATTGTGTATATCATAGATCTAATGCATGTGCATTTACCATAATGATCATATAAGTTTTGTTTTGATTTTTATGCTTCATGTTTTGACTACATGTTTTGTAACCCCCTGATCCCTAATATACGTATCCCCGTATCAGTACGCGATACGACGTATAATATTGATTTGACCTTCCTGATAATCCGATTGAGCTGATTTTCAGGATTTCTGGAATTTTTCTGGATTATTTTGGAAAATCTCCGTAGTCGGTGTCGACCGATACCGATAATCAGCTCTACAATTTTTAATTCACAAACGGAGTTGTATTTTGAGAATCCACTTTCACCATGTGTCTTAGAATCAGATTATCTACATTATGGTATTTTTGGGGATTTTTCCGAATTTATCGAAAATCGGGTCAAACCGGTGTCGCCGGTACCGGCGACAGCTTTCAGAATTTTTAATTTGCAAACCGTCTCGAATTTCTACAAACCGTCTTCATCTTACGTCTCTAGATAATATTATCTATTTTTTATAATTTTTGGGCACCGTTCGGAGCTGGTCGAATATCGGGCCAATATTCTAATATTACAATATTAATTTTTAATCTTTTTCTTTTCCTTTCTCTTCTTCTCTTCTCTGGCGGTTTCCAGCGAATTCCTCCCACCGACTTAACCCAATCATTTCTCTCTCTCCTTAAATCCTCACTCCCTCTCTCTCTTTCACAATCTCTCTCTCTCTCTAAACCACTCTCTCTCTAATTCCCTAACCTCTCTCTCTCTAACCTTTCTCCCTCTCTCTGTGTGACCCCACAAGGGGGCTGACCCGTGCCAGTGGCCAGTCGCCGCCGCCGGCCGCGCCCCAGCCCGGCCGGCGCCACCGCCGGCCGCAACCTGCAGACCGCGCCCCCTTCTTCTCCTTCTTCTTCTTCTTTTCTCCCCTTTTCTTTACTCTGTTTCTTCCCCTCTCCTTTTTCTCTCTTTCCCCCTCTCACGTTCTCTCTCCCGCACCCCCTCTCTCTCTCTCACCCTTGGCCGGAGATGGGACCGCCGCTGGCAGGCGCCGCCGGCCAGCTGACCGGGCCGGCCGGCCCGAGCTGAGGCAAGCAGCAGTGTAGGTTCACCTATAGGGGGTGAATAGGTGATGGCTAATCTAATGGTCACTTAATGCCAAATAATACGGAAGCTAAAAATAATTATGACCAAATTAAAACTATTACACTAAACACCACGTATAACACAAGAGTGTTGCTGAATTCCCCGTGAAGGGCTCTGGACAAACTCCTCTAGATTCCCCTTGAATGGGTTGAGGTGCCGCGTTGGCTCTCTTGGTTGAATACAAGTGTTAGCAACAATCCCAAGCAAGTATATCAATGAAGCACAATATGAATATCAAGCATGTAAGAATAAGCACAATTGAAGCATGCAAGATATAAAAGAGACAGAGAGAGAGAGAGAAAGAGAGAGAGAGAGAGAGAGCAATCGCAAACACAAAGGGTTTGTTTCGAGGTTCGAGCACACTTGCTCTACATCCCCGCCTTCGACACACGAAGGATTTCCACTATGCAAGATCCCAATGGATCTCTCCTCGGTGCCGCAACACCTACAAGCCCTCGGACTCCCTAGTCCCGTACACACGCAAGCTCACTAGCTCGCCGAGGCCGCACCTCAAACCACCGAGTTCACACAAGAACTCTAAACCACCGCGAACACACTTGTCCGCCTCCTCAAAGAACAAAAAGGAAATCTCTTGGTGATCTAAAACACTTTGATCACCAATTACAAACTCTCACAACACAATCCTATGGATAGATAAGGCAATGGATAGCTCAAGTGATGTGTGAGAAAATAAGGAAGAGATGGTGGAGGAAAACTCAAAGAAATCACTTTTACACTCTTGATAAATTTCTCCTTTTAATTGGAAGTATTTGCTCTAAATTTTGTGGAGAAAAACCTCTGAAATGAATAGGAAAAACTGGCTCTAAAAGTCTCCAAAATCTTAGCTTAAAACAATGAACAAACCCCCAAATTTATAGGCCAAAAAAATATAGCCGTTGGGGTCTATCAGGCCTGCCGGTCGACCCGGCCGGTCGACCCGCAACGGTCAAAAATCCGACCGTTGGAGCCTCCGGTCGACCCGCCCGGTCGACCCAAAAGAACAGAGAGCACTGCTCTTAGTTCCGGTCGACCCGCCCAGTGAACTGCCAGACGTGCACGGTTCTGTGCACGTCGGTCGACCCTTGCGGTCGACCTGCCCTTGGTTCCGGTCGACCCACCCGGTCGACCCGTAAGCCAGTTCTGGGTCAGCACTTGGGAGAAAAATGTTGGTCTTTTGGCTTTCATAAAAATCCCATAAAATACAAAAATCTATAAAAATAGTTTAACCAATATACTTTGATATACAAACATGCTTGCATAAAATCAAGGCATGTTATAAAAGATTGGACTATTTTTGTAACTTGAAAATATTTGGCTCATGATAAAAAACTGTTTTTCCAAAACAATATTTTTCCAAAACATATTTTTCCAAATCTTCATCAAATACAAAAACAAGATATACTTTTAAAGTATAATGTGTATGGATATGATCCACTACACAATCAAGATGAAATATCTATGTTTTTTTGACAATAAGCATAAACTTGGTTTTGGTTGAAAGATATGTATATATGAAATACCAAAAACCAAACATGATATTTTTTCAAAATGAAAGTCTTTTCTAAACTGAGAATTCTTTTATGAAAAGACAACAAATTTAAGAGTGTGTGTGTGATATCTACTTGAGCAATCCACCAACTACTCTATCCTCTACATTTTATCTAAAACAAAATCTTATACCTAGACACAAGTCTTCATCTTCTTGAAGTCTTCACTTGAAGGCTTCTCATCTTCTTGACTTGGTCCAAACTTGATCCAAAAGCTCCTTGGATCATACCGTGCTAGCTCCAAATCTTGACATTTTATCCTTTGTTGAGCTATGCACCTACTAAGATCTTGATAATGAATCTGTCACTAATTAAACACAAGATCATTAGTACTATAACTACATGAGTTGATCATCATCAAAACTAGAGTGATGGGCCTTTGGGCCAACAATCTCCCCCTTTTTGATGACGGCAAAACTCATGAAGTTATATATGCATGGATTAAAGTAAAGCTTCAAGGAAGTTCCCCCTTAACTCATGCATAGCAAATAATAATATATGACAATGAAGCTCATAAATATGTATGAAAATGTATGGAGATAAAACATATCAAATTCTTTTTCTCCTATTTGTAAAACAAAACATATATGCATAAACATAAAATCTTATTATGTATATCTATTGTTTATTTGTTATGCATGAGAAAACTAAACACAATTATGCATATAAACTCAAAATCTTTCTCCCCCTTTTTGTCAATCATCAACATGTAAGATCACCTAAAGGGGGGGTGAATAGGTGATGGCTAATCTAATGGTCACTTATGAACAAATAATGCGGAATTAAAACTAAGTTGACCAAATTAAACTTCTTTTAATTGAACACTTATGTATAACACAAGAGTGTTGCCGAATTCCCCTTGCGAGGCTCTGGACAAACTCCTCTAGATTCCCCTTGAATGGGTTGAGGTGCCGCGTTGGCTCTCTTGGTTGAATACTAGTGTTAATAACAATCCCAAGCAAGTATAGCAATTATGAGCACAAAGGTATATCATGCATATAAGAGATAAAGACTATAAAGTAATGCAAGATATAAGTGAGACAAAAAGAGTAAGAGAGCAAGAGTGAGCAATCGCAAACACAAAGGGTTTGTTTCGAGGTTCGAGCACACTTGCTCTACATCCCCGCCTTCGACACACGAAGGATTTCCACTATGCACGATCCAACCGGATCTCTCCTTGGTGCCGCAACACCTACAAGCCCTTGGACTCCCAAAGTCCCTTACACACCACAAGCCCACCGGCTCGTCGAGGCCGCACCTCAAGCTACAAGAGTTCGCACCCGAACCCTAAACAACCACGAGCACACTTGCCCGTCTCCTCAAAGTACAAGATGAAATCTTGGTGATCTAAACACTTGATCACCTACAAAAACTCTCACTACAACACCTATAGGATGAATAGCTCAATGGATGCTCAAGTGTTTGTGTGAGAAAGCAAGGAAAGAATCTTTGGTGAAAATCTCAAGAAATCACTTTTACACTCTTATAAAATCTTCCTTTTGATTGGAAGTATTAGCTCACTATTTTTGTGGAGAAAAACCTCTGAAATGAATATGAGAAAACAGGCTCTAAGGTCTCCAAAAATCTTGGCTCAAAACAATGACAAAACCCCCTTCTATAGAGGCCAGAAAAATCTGACCGTTGGGCTCTGTCAGAGCTGCCGGTCGACCGGTCCGGTCGACCGCCAACGGTCAAGAATCCGACCGTTGGAGCCTCCGGTCGACCGGCCCGGTCGACCGCGCACCTGGAGCAGAGAATTACTTCTCTGTCGGTCGACCGGGGCGGTCGACCGAAATTTCCAGAGAGCAGACTCTCTGAAGCGGTCGGCCGGCACGGTCGACCGTTCTCCAGTGCACACAGGCGTGCACGTCTGTGCACGTCCGGTCGACCGACCCGGTCGACCGGCCACTGTCAGTTCTGAAAAATCAGAACTGCCAGAACCTGAAAATTTTGGGATTAAAGATTGGTCTTTTTGGCTTAATAAAAAATCCCATAAATACTTAAAAATTCTACAAAAAATAGTTTTATGATATAGAAACATGCTTGCACAAAATCAAGGCATGTTATTAAAGATTTGACTATTTTTTGTAACTTGAAAATATTGGCTCATAATAAAAAACTGTTTTTCTAAAAACAACATGTTTTTCCAAATTTTCATCAAATACAAAAATAAGATATACTTTAAAGCATAGTGTGTATGGATATGATCCACTACACAATCAAGATGAAATATCTAGTTTTTGACATAAAGCACTAAACTTGGTTTTGAAAGATATGTATATAGGTAACATAAAAAACCAAGACATGTATTTTGTCCAATGAAAAACCTTTTTACCAAAATGAAAGAGTCTTTTCTAACTAAAAATTCTTTTATGAAAAGACAATTAAATCTCAAGAGTGTGTGTGTGATATGACTTGAGCAATCCACCAATCTATTCTATCCTTTATATTTTTATCTAAAACAAATAAAAATCTTATACCTAGACACAAGTCTTCATCTTCTTGAAGTCTTCACTTGAAGGCTTCTCATCTTCTTGACTTGGTCCAAATGTAATCCACCGAGCTCATCTCTAGATGTGTTCTTGATTCATAGGCTCGTGAATCGACCGGTGCTAGCTTCCAACTTGACATTTTATCCTTTGTTGAAGCTCCACACCTACTAAGATCTTGATAAAGAATCTGTCACTAATTAAACACAAGATCATTAGAAAATATAACTACATGAGTTGATCATCATCAAAACTAGAGTGATAGGCTTTTGGGCCAACACAACAAAGGGGTAAAAACACAATCAACAATTTTTCTCCCCCTTTTTGTCATAAACAAAGAGATCAATAAGGGGTAAGCTAAAATCAATAAAGAATTATATGCGATATACATTCATGAAGAGGAAGACGCTAAGTTAGCTTCCCTACACATATGCATTACATGAAGAAGGGATGACAAGCTCTAACTCACATAACACATATTATGTAATGCATAAGAGGAGATGTGAAGCTCCCCCTACACACGTATATCATATAAAGAAGAGTTGTCAAGCTCCTCAATTTATAATATATTCAACATGAATCTATATGTAAGAGAGATGTTAAGCTCTCCTTGCATATAGGAAATACAAAACAAAAATTTTGAATTTTCTTAATAAAACACATTTTGAGATATCAAGTAAACATATTTTTTTTTGAATTTTGATATCAATCTTGAAAACATATTGCATAAGCTTTAAGAGCAATTGAAAGTTAAATTAAGCTTAGCATATACATTGTGTTTTAAGAATAATTGATTCACTCTCTTAAAATACAAATAGATCACATATATGTATGAAAAGGGAATACCAATAGAAATTAATATAATTTGAATTTAAAAGCATACATACATATAATCGAAATATGAGTATATAAAAATCATATTGATACCAATTGAAAATATCCAATGATACCAATTGAAGAGTAAGCTTATCATATACTCTACCATATGAAGAATTTGCACTAGTTAATATGAAAATGTTTTAAAACTAGTACGGAATCCTTCAAGTAAGGAATAAAGCAAAAGTGTCAATGTAATCTCAATATTCCTTTAAATCATCACACAATTTTTTTTTATTAAAAACAAAATTTATATTTCAAGCTATATGTATGTTTTGACAACACAATAAGTATACATACATATCTCTTAAACACAATTGAGTCCATATAAATAGATTTGCATTAAAGGCAAATGACTCAAGAGGTATACATGTATATCTTAAAGTTTGGCAAAATGCACATATACATGAAATGAAAACACATGATCATAAATCAAATCCAAAAAGTGGGAATACAAGTTTAAAAATGTATGCATCATCAAAAACTAAGCAATACAAGTACATTTCATGGGTTCAAATAAGCATTCAAGCACAAATATAAATAGATTTATTTGTGGCCCACAATGTGTTCAAGTATAAATCCTAGTGTTGATAAAACTAACATTTAAACTAATATTCAAATACATGAAGCATCAAATTTTTTAGATCACAAAAGAATTTATCATATAATTGAAATAAAGTAGGATCATGTGGATAATCTTATAAATTAATAGAAGAATAGATAACTAGTTTAAATTGATTTTGAATAACTAGTTAAAGATCCTTCAAATAACATCAAATCATATGTTTTTCATAAAACATAACTAGATACACAAAAATTTAAGCACTCATGGTCTATAAAACTCAAAAATGATTTTAACAAAAGTGTGAGTGTTAAACGATCATGTAACTAGTATTTTTATGAAAATAGTCATTGAAGCTCAAAAAGATCATAAGTCACATTTTTTAACAATTCAACTCAAAATCATTTTTCATAAAATCAACAAACTTCTAGGTATATGTATGATTTATCCAAATCTAACAATATGCATACATATCCCAAATATAAAAGAGTCTATTAATGATGTTTGCATTAAGGCAAGAGACTCGCGGGTATACATGTATATTTATTAGATTTGAATTAGAAATACATATACATGAAGTAAAATCATAAAGATTGGCAAAGCATGTATAAATGGGAGAATCATCAAAACTAGTCTATACATATGCATATAGTGGGTACAAATAAGCATGAAGTGCATAAGTATATAAAACAAATGTAGCTCACTATTTGTACATGTATAATACAAGTTTTGATAGAAACTACATCTAAGCATGTTTTTATCACATGAAGCACATAAAACAAATAAAGCATGATCATGCCAAAAATATCATGAATGAACAAGCATGAACATAAATAAAATGGGAGTTTAGAGATTGTTACCAACTCCAAAGCTCCAATCATGGTGGTCTTCCCACCAAAACTCCCTTGATAGCGATGCATCAATCCATCAAGGCACCAAATCTCTCACGTCTTGAGAGATCCCTCACCTACATCAAAAACATGGGGTGGGGGTTTTGGTACCCATATTTTCTTGGGTCCTTTGGGGTTAGCCTTGTAAGGAACCCAAAATCTTTTATTAGCAAAATTACAATGATTTAACCTATCATAACAAAATTTTGCTAAATGGCCTTTGCGGCCACAATGTGTACAAGTGTACACCTTAGTATGCTTATGTGTAGGAGTGTGATCATGTTGTGCAACATAAGCAAATGCATGGTTATGATGTGCATGAATGTGTGGAGTTTGTTTCTTTGAAAACATTGACTCCAACCTAGAATGATTAAAAGCACAAGAGTTCAAAGTTGAACTCAAACCATCCATTTTATTTTTCAAATCTTTAATCTCATTAGTGGTGGCATGAAAAGCATGATGAGATAAAGAATCATTTTTCTTTTCTTTTGTGAAACAAAATCCTTTCCTTTTTCACAAATTTTTCTTTTCAAAGATTTATTTTCTTGAAAAACAGCTTCCTTTTGTTTTTCCACCAAATCAACTTTATTTTTCAAAGTAGTGTTCCCTTCACATAAATCATTCAATCTTGACATGAGGGAAACATTCTCATTTTTCAAATCTTCTTTTTCTTTTTTCAAACATGCAATTTTAGATTTGAAGGAATCATTTTCTTTATACATGCAATCAAAATTCTTTTCCAAATATTTGTTATCTTTTTCTAAGCATGCAATGTTACTTCTAAATGAATCATGTTCTTTATGCATGCAAGTAATGTTCTTTTTCAAATTTTTATTTTCTTTCTTAAGCATGTCATATTTTTCAAGAATTGTTTGACAAAATGGAGTGAGCTCATCATATGACATGTCCTCATCATCGGATTCGGAGTTTACCTCAAGGGGATATCCCCTTGGACCATATAGCACATGTTGGAGGTGTTGCTTCCAACGTCCGAATCGCTTCCCGCATAGTATTGATCATTTTCGCCAAGGGAGATGAGGGTATTCCATACTACAAAAGCCGAATCAAAGTTAGAAACTCTAGATAAATAAACATCATCTAGGGTAGACTTTAAAGCATTAAGGGCTTTTGCATTAGCCTCAATATTCTTACCATTTAAACAATATGCATTATTAGTAGTGGCAAGATAAACATGAATGCCAAGGGCCTTGAGGTACAAAAACATCTTAACCTTCCAAATTTGGATGTTAAGAATGTCAAAGGTGGGTGGTGACATGAACTCCATGGTGTGTGTACAAATATTGTGATTAGCCTAAAAATGAGGATCTTTTACTCTAGGTTGTTAGACTAAATCAGAGTACCAAGCTCTGATACCAATTGTAGGTTCACCTAGAGGGGGGGTGAATAGGTGATGGCTAATCTAATGGTCACTTAATGCCAAATAATGCAGAAGCTAAAAACAATTATGACCAAATTAAAACTATTACACTAAACACCACGTATAACACAAGAGTGTTGCCGAATTCCCCGTGAAGGGCTCTGGACAAACTCCTCTAGATTCCCCTTGAATGTGTTGAGGTGCCGCGTTGGCTCTCTTGGTTGAATACAAGTGTTAGCAACAATCCCAAGCAAGTATATCAATGAAGCACAATATGAATATCAAGCATGTAAGAATAAGCACAATTGAAGCATGCAAGATATAAAAGAGACAAAGAGAGAGAGAGCAATCGCAAACACAAAGGGTTTGTTTCGAGGTTCGAGCACACTTGCTCTATATCCCCGCTTTCGACACACGAAGGATTTCCACTATGCAAGATCCCAATGGATCTCTCCTCGGTGCCGCAACACCTACAAGCCCTCGGACTCCCTAGTCCCTTACACACGCAAGCTCACTAGCTCGCCGAGGCCGCACCTCAAACCACCAAGTTCACACAAGAACTCTAAACCACCGCGAACACACTTGTCCGCCTCCTCAAAGAACAAAAAGGAAATCTCTTGGTGATCTAAAACACTTTGATCACCAATTACAAACTCTCACAACACAATCCTATGGATAGATAAGGCAATGGATAGCTCAAGTGATGTGTGAGAAAACAAGGAAAGAGATGGTGGAGGAAAACTCAAAAAAATCACTTTTACACTCTTGATAAATCTCTCCTTTTAATTGGAAATATTTGCTCTAAATTTTGTGGAGAAAAACCTCTGAAATGAATAAAAAAAACTGACTCTAAAAGTCTCCAAAATCTTAGCTTAAAACAATGACCAAACCCCCAAATTTATAGGCCAGAAAAATATAGCCGTTGGGGTCTGTCAGGCCTGCCGGTCGACCCGGCCGGTCGACCCGCAACGGTCAAAAATCCGACCGTTGGAGCCTCCGGTCGACCCGCCCGGTCGACCCAAAAGAACAGAGAGCACTGCTCTCAGTTCCGGTCGACCCGCCCGGTCGACCCGCCCACTGAACTGCCAGACGTGCACTGTTCTGTGCACGTCGGTCGACCCTTGCGGTCGACCTGCCCTTGGTTCCGGTCGACCCGCCCGGTCGACCCGTAAGCCAGTTCTGGGTCAGCACTTGGGAGAAAAATGTTGGTCTTTTGGCTTTCATAAAAATCCCATAAAATACATAAAAATCTACAAAAATAGTTTAACTAATATACTTTGATATACAAACATGCTTGCACAAAATCAAGGCATGTTATAAAAGATTGGACTATTTTTGTAACTTGGAAATATTTGGCTCATGAAAAAAACTGTTTTTCCAAAACAATATTTTTCCAAAACATATTTTTTCAAATCTTCATCAAATACAAAAACAAGATATACTTTTAAAGCATAGTGTGTATGGATATGATCCACTACACAATCAAGATGAAATATCTATGTTTTTTTGACAATAAGCATAAACTTGGTTTTGGTTGAAAGATATGTATATATGAAAATACCAAAAAACAAATATGATATTTTTCCAAAATGAAAGTCTTTTCTAAACTGAGAATTCTTTTATGAAAAGACAACAAATTCAAGAGTGTGTGTGTGATATCTACTTGAGCAATCCACCAACTACTCTATCCTTTACAATTTATCTAAAACAAAATCTTATACCTAGACACAAGTCTTCATCTTCTTGAAGTCTTCACTTGAAGGCTTCTCATCTTCTTGACTTGGTCCAAGCTTGATCCAAAAGCTCCTTGGATCATACCGTGCTAGCTCCAAATTTTGACATTTTATCCTTTGTTGAGCTATGCACCTACTAAGATCTTGATAATGAATCTGTCACTAATTAAACACAAGATCATTAGTACTATAACTACATGAGTTGATCATCATCAAAACTAGAGTGATGGGCCTTTGGGCCAACAAGCAGCACATGCTGCTGCTGCACCCGTGATGGGTTCACACCCATAAATGGGTGTGAACCCAATAACCCATTTGGGTTTTATTGAAACCCAAAAACCCACTTCTTGCTACCCTATAACCCGTTAACCCATGACCCGTTAATTTAAGTTAAACGGGTTTGGGTTGTGGATCTGGACCCGACCCATTATGAGCCAAACCCGCATCTGAAACCCAATAAAGGTATATTTGCAGAAAACCCCCTGTACATTTCAGTATTTGCATTTAATATTTTATTTACATAATTAACCCTTTTTGTATGATTTAGTATTCGGGCGATATCGGGAGCATCCGGACTCCGATTTGGACGATTCTGGATCCGTTGCGATCGTGGGAAAGAGAGATACCTTCCCATGGCTAGTTTGTGAGTGTTTTATTTTTATAAATTATATTTTTATCATGTTTAGTACAAGTGATGATTGCTTAATTATCGGAAAATCCTTAAAATTATTGTTTATTAAAAATGTCATACTCTTTAATAATTATTGTTTCCTACAAATGTCATTGTCAATCTAGAGATAGAGATTACCTGAGTTAGTATACCATGTATAGGTATATCTGGATGATCGGTTAGTTAACAAGATTAACATGATAATTACAATAAATCATTAGTTTAATGCTTTGATGGTACACATCGTAGTCATAAGATAGTGACCATGAGTGTAGCTGTATTTGACACTTGAGTAGATGATATAGCCATAGAACACTGGACACGATAATTTACATCCATTATATTGCATATTCATGTCTATTTGTTACATAGAGACTTGTTAGACGGGACACTGTTATCTCCTGCATATTCATCATGAATTATATATCCTGTCACCTGGGACCCTGTTACCACATGTATAGGTATCACCGTTGTACAGATACTATGACACGTCACACTCTTATTTCGTATTCATGTCCCACCGATATATACATGCACCACTTCACGGATACTCGTTACACAGATAGCACTGCTACATATGCTCACCGCACAAATATACATGCATGTGTTGTTGCTATCTTCTTGTCATATGGATCACCGTGCATACTACATGTCTTATTGTTCCATGTTACCGTATCCATGTTATATGCTTGTTTCCTGTTACTGATATGGATATTCCCATTACTGGACATGAGAGCTGTTGATATGCGATATGTGGAATCCCACATCTATTGTTCCTGTTTCCCGTTATATTGTTTCCCGTTATATTGTTCCCGTTTCCCGTTATATTGTTCTATGCTATCACCAGAGCTCAGGTCCAGTTAACATGTTACCGTATCATGTACTGTATTTGTTCTTGTTACCTTGTATACTTGACATATCAGATCATAAAGATAACTTGGGGATGGGGGAGACTTGACGGTTGATTAGGTCATATCGGGTGGATGTAGTGGATCCATATTGTTTGTCCCACTGCAGGGGACGGGGTAGTGCTGGCTACCATCTGTTACTCATGAGCTCCCGTTATTGTTTTAGCTCATTGAGATTCCCGTTACATGTTACAGCCCTAGCGGGCTGGCCCTGGTCTCAGCAGCCGGGGATCTGGTAAGGCCGTTGTCCCGGGTATGCACGGGATACACCCACCCGATAAGAGCTCTTCGACCATAGGTTTTCAAATAACATAATAAAACAGTATACACAATAGTGACGTCAGGAACACTTGTTATTTGGTCACTCTCTCGTTTGGATAATGGTACCCGTAGGCCATGTCCGGATGGGTTCGACTGGAGTGCGGGCTCCAGTATGAACTGCCAGTGGTATGGGACACTGGAAGAGATTGATTAAAATACCAGGTGGTACTGATTGCTACTATTGTATAAATGACATGACTTGCCTGAGACATGTTTAGTTGTACTAGTTACTGTTCATGATACTTTATCCGATATCATGTTACCTGTATACTTTGTTACTCTACCCGGTACATGTTACACTTTCTGTGGTGGCATACTACTCATGTATATGTATACTCGTCATTGCATATATTCTGTTTTCACATATCATTGCATATATCATTGCATCTATTTGTTGCATATATGTCTATGTACAACACCGTATTATGTTTATATTACATCTGCCCATCTGCATGTTCACTTCTATCACGTCTCCACTAGCATGTTCATTTCTATGACGTCACCACTAGACACCATTATTTATTATATAACCTGGATACGATTAGAGACATGACCTGATGATAACCGGCTAGGTAGTGATGGTATTAAAAGACTGACATGATTTATATTTCTACTGCTTATGATATACTTATTATATGGTATCACTAGACAACATCATGTATTATATATTAGTATCGTGCTTGTATTACTATTGTATATATTACTACCTCCTTCATTTTATCACTCACTAGGTCGCTTTCTGACGACCCTGGGTTTGCGTGCCCAGGTTGGAGATCCGAGTTATCGTTTGGTCAGATAGTCCATTGGGTTTCCATAGGAGACTCCCCATCGAGATTCCTTCATAGGTATCTTTGTGCTTTGTTCCTGTTATCTCCTTTATTCCTGTATTTATATCTGTTATGATCACTAACCCCTTTCTGCAGGTATTCTTGTACTTATTTCCTGCTGGAACTCTTGTGTATATGGAGGCCCTGTCCTGTACTGAGGCTTAACGTACTCGTGAGTGTGTTTTCACCTCGCGTACGTACGTCACCATAACGTCTCCGTATCCTTGGGATCGGGGCGTTACATGTTAGATGTAAGTTTTCATTAAAACTTGAGTATATACTTGTACAACTAGTGAGTCACAAATAGATTATTATATGTTTGTGCTTGAATGCATATTTGTACCCATTAGATGTATTAGTATAGCCTAGTTTTGATGATTCATACATTTTGACTTGTATTCCATATTTTTGTGCATGTTTTAATGTTGATTCATTCATGTATATGTCTATTTTGCCTAAACTATTAGTTATACATATACATCCTTGAGCCACTTGCCTTCATGCATATACTTTTGTGGACTCGTTCATGTTTGGATATGTATGTATACCCTAGTTTGTACAAAATATACATATACCTTGAAGGATTCTAGTTTTGATGACTTTAATGTTTTAAGGAATTTCACATTGAGCTTGATTGCCTATTTTCATGATGATGTGTTTCACATACCTCTTATACACTCACGTTACTTAATGTTTTCTCATGATTTTATTTTTATGAGTATGATATGTGCCTTATAGATTTTGTGAGTTGATGATCGTGTGACTTACATGTTTTTTATGAAATATATTTTTGCTTTATTCTTGCTTGAAGGATTTCGTAGTAGTTTTCAAAATTTTCATATAACTAGTTCATATCCTTCATATGGAAGAGTTTTCAAACGTGTTATATTATTTTCAAACTTATTTTTGAAAACCCCTACCCATCCAAGGGCGGTTGGTTGGGCGACCATGCCTTATATGCTCATTATTGAAAATCTATTTAAAACATGTGCATGAAAAGGGTGGTAGAAAGTATGAGTTATACACTTGATTCTCATTATAGTTTCAATTGATATCATTGTATCTTTTCAATGGTATCACTATTGTTTTTTGTATACTCATATATGTTTTTATATATGTATGCTTAAATTTCAAATAGTATCAATTTCGATTGGTATTCAATTTTTCATATATACATATGTTTTATTTGTGCTTACTATATCTCTATATCTTGGAGCACAAATTTTAGTTATGCTAAGCTTGATTTCTTAAATGACAATTATATTTCAATTGATTATTTTTCAATTGGTATCTTATACAAGCTTATGCATCATTTTGTTTGGTATTTCATAAAGGGGGAGAAAATTCATATTTTACCTTTCAATTCGTTTTGTTTACATTTGGTATCTTACTCCCATACTTTATGTTGAAAAATGATTGAAAAATGATTTTGATTTTTAATTTGGTATCACACGCTCCTAATAAAAATTATTTTAATTTAGTATATGTTTCATTTTCAATATTGGTATCAAAAATATTAAATTGATATTATTCTCTATTTGGTACCTCTATTGCAAAATGAGTTTAGTGTTTAACCAAAAAGATTGGTTTATGTTTTTCATTTGGTATCAAAATTGTAAAATATTTTCAATTGGTACTAATTTTTACTATTGATATCAAGATTACTTTTATGTTTATATCTTTCAATTGATATCAAATTTTCTTTGGGTATCTTCAAAATGTTTTGTTTATTTTCAATTGGTATCATGATGTTTCTATGTATACCTTTGCACTAAATTGATATATTTTTTCAATTGGTATCATAATGTTTTGATTTGATTTCACCCCTTATTGATTTTTGTTTCGAACAAAAAGGGGGAGAACATTGAGTTATTATTTACTTTAACCCTTTGTTGATAATTGACAAAAAGGGGGAGAAGTATTTTAGTATATATGCATGTTTATTTAAGTTTATATTAAAAATATTTGTTTTATATTTTATTGATATTGGTATCAAGAGCATGGATATTAGTATCAAGAACATATTTGTTGTTGTTTTGTTGGTATCAAAAATTTATTGAAATTTTTATTGGTATCAAGAGCAATTATTTAAAAACATGTTTATTTTAAAATTTGGTATCAAGAGCATATTTATTTCATTATTTTATGCATGTTTATGCATATTCATGTTTAACATTCATTGCATATCTTTATAGTTTATTACTATGCATGAGTTAAGGGGGAGCTTCTATGAAGCTTAACTTTAATCCATGAATATATAACTCCATGAGTTTTGTCATCATCAAAAAGGGGGAGATTGTTGGCCCAGAGGCCTTCCACTCTAGTTTTGATGATGATTAACTCATATAGTTATAGTTTACTAATAATCTTGTGATATTTAGTTTCAGATATTTAACCAAGATATTAGTAGGTGATTAGCTTCAACAAAGATGTTTGGAGCTTTCACATGGTGATTCAAGAGCTCGAGCGTCAAGTTCACATCTAGCATTCGATTGGAGTCAAGCTCGGAGAATCACGTTTGGATCGAGTCAACTTGGAGACGGCGTTCTACAAGAAGGCTTCGGTTTGTTTAGTTAAGATTTAGTTTAGATCCATTGTAAAGATTAGATAGTGTGATATGCTCAAGTTCACAATGCACACACGTTTCATGTTTTGGTTTTGATTTTCGATTTAACCGATTTTGGTTTTCATGAATAGATAGAATCAAAACAAGTTTATATGGTTTAATGTATATTAGATTTGATATATATACATATATACTTCACATACTTAGAAAAACTTATTTGATATACTATTCATGTGTTGGAGTTTTATATTTAGACAAAACCTATTTTTGGATTAATGTCAAAAATATAGATATAATCTCTTCATGTATATTGGATTCTATCCATATACTATATGCTTCAAAGTTGTTTAAATATCATGTTTTTGTATTTTCATGTGTTTTGAAAAAATCGGATTTCCATTTCAAAAATAAAAGTTTTGGAAAATACAGAATTTGGTTTAAGGCAAATTTTTCAAGTCACAAAAATGGTTCAAAATGTTTGTAACATGATTTGATTTTTACTCAAACATGTTTGTATTTCAAAGATATAACATGAACTAATTTTTGTGGAATTTATGTGTTTTTATGGGATTTAATTGATAATAAAATTTCAAGTTTTTAAGTCCCAAAATTTGCTGACTGGCTTACTGCCGGTGGACCGGACCGGTCGACCGCAGCAGTAGTCGGTCGACCGGTGGGTCGACCGACGTGCACAAGCGTGCACGCCAACTTTGGGCTGGTGGCCGGTCGACCAGGACGATCGACCGTCCAGAGAGCTCTGCTCTCTGGAAATGGCCCCGGTTGACCGGGTCAGTTGACCGGGTCAGTCGACCGGACAGAGAGTCTGCTCTCTGTACCCAGCTCCGGTCGACCGGGCGGTCGACTGGCCAGAGAACCGTTGCTCTCTGGATCTGGGAACGGTCGACCGGGCGGTCGACCGCTGGGCTCAACGGTCAAATTTTTGACCGTTAGCCGATCGACCGGGAGGGCAAACTGGCCATTTTCTGCTGCCAACGGGCAGATTTCCAAATGGGTTATAAATACCCCATTTGAGTTGGTTTTTAACAAGAATTTTCTAGAGCAAAATTTCCATCTTTACAAGTGTTTTAACACAAGTTTTCAAAAGAGTTTTTAAGCTTAAAGATTTGATCTTTATTTGTTTAAAAAAGGGTTGGAAAATTCAAAGAAAAAGAAAGTCTTTGGGATTGGTTTCGTCTTCATTTTATATCTCTCTAGAAGTTTTCCCAAGAGTTTTTCTTTGTGATGTTGATTTTTAAACTCTTTATTTCTCACACTTGAGCTTATCATTCTATTCTATCTATAGGATCTTTGTTTTAGTGAGAAAATTGGTTTGTGGTTGAGATAGACCACCAAGTTGTAAACCTTCCATATTTGTGATATCCCTTTAGTGAGAGGTGATTGAGTTGTTATTCCTCCAGTGAGAGGTGATAGTGGAAGTAGTATTTGGCTCCCTCTAGTGAGAGGTGGAGATTGTGTTGGAATCCCTCAAGTGTGAGGTGATTGTTATTTGAGTGGCTTTGTGCCTATTCCTCATTTGTGAGATTGATATTGTGTAGGCTTAGTCCTTGCCTCTAAGTGTAGAGGTTGTATTTGTTGGAGAGAGGAGATGTGTACTCCTAATTGTATTTGCCCCAAATCCTCAATGGAGATTCCCTGTGTGGAAGAGTTAGTGGAAATCCTTCTGTGTGAAGGCGGGGACGTAGAGCTGTGTGCTCGAACCTCGAAACATATCTTGGTGTTTGCGTTTGATCCACTCTCTCTCTCTCTTATATTGTGCATTGATTCATATTGTCATATCATATACATGCTTGTGTTGTTTGTGTGTACCCATACTTGTGTTTAACCAAGAGAGCTTTACATAGCACCTCAACTCTTATTTAGAGGAATTTAGAGGAGTTAGTCCAGAGCCCTTTACCCGGAATTCGGCTACACTCGTTGGTTACACTAAGTGTGTTGTATTAAGGTTTTAATTCTGCATTATTGATCATTAGATTTGCCTTACACCTATTCACCCCCCTCGAGGTGTATTTTCAAATCCAAGATCTCACTCCTAGGTGGTTAAACCTAATATCAGGAGCGTAGGCTCTGATACCAATTGAAAATCACCTAGAGAGGGGGTGAATAGGTGTATAGGTAATCTAATGACAAATGATGCGAAATTAAAAACTAATTGCAACACACTATGTGTAACCAAAGAGTATAGCCAAATTCCTGGTGATGGACTCTGGACTATCTCCTCTAGATTCCTCTAAATAAGAATTGAGGTACTATATGAAGCTCTCTTGGTTCAACAAAGGTATGGGCACACAAACAATACCAAGTATATAAGTGATATGAACAATATAAAGTTATGCAAGATATAAGAGAGAGTTAAGAGATAGTGAATCAAACGCAAACACCGAGATATGTTTCGAGGTTCGAGACACTGCTCTACGTCCACGCCTTCACACAGAAGGATTTCCACTATATGTCCACACAGGACCTCCCACACAAGGAACCTCCATCGAGGAATTTGCAAGTACAAGGTAAGGAATATACAACTCCTCTCTCAACACAATCACCTCTACATAAGAGGTAAGGCACAAAGCCAAAACAATAATCACTTCTACACAAGAGGAATAAGGCACTAAACCAAAATCAACCACAATCACCTTTGCACTAGAGGGATGAACACCAACCCAAAGCAAAACCTCAATCACCTCTACACAAGAGGGATAGGCACAAAACCAAAATCAAAGAAGGGTTACAATCTTGGTGATCACAAAGATCACAAATAACTTTTTCTCACAAAAATAAGATCTTATAGATAGGATAGATATGATAGCTCAAGTGTGAGAAAATAGGGTGTTTGGAAAACAAATCACAAAGAAAAATACTTGGGAAAATGTTAGAAGAAGATAGAAACAAAAATTAAAACCAATTTTCCAAAGACTCTTTTTCTTTGATTTTTCCAACCCTTGAAAACAAAATAAAGATAAATCTTTTTGGCACAAAAACTCTTCAAAAACTTACTGCTAAAACACTTGAATAAATGGAAAAATTTGCTCTCTAAAAACTTATTAAAAACAGCTCAAGAGATGGCTATTTATATCCTCTCAAACAATATAGCCGTTGGCAGCTGGAAACGTCCAGAATGCCCTTCCTGTCGACCGGTAGGTCGACCGGCCGACGATCATTTTTCTGACCGTTGTGCCTTCGGTCGACCGCCCGGTTGACCGGGAGCACCCGAGAGTTGGGTGCTTTCAGTCGGTCGACCGCCCGGTTGACCGGGAGCACCCGAGAGTTGGGTGCTTTCAGTCGGTCGACTGGCCTACTGGGCTGGTCCTTTGTGCACGTCTCGTGTACATCAGTCGACCAGTCCGGTCGACCGACCACTGATCCGGTCGACTGTCCGGTCGACCGCCAGTGGAATCTGACTGAAATTTAGGGATTGAAAACTTGGGTATTTTAACTACAATAAAATCCCATAAAATTCTATAAATTCTACAAAAATAAGTTCTTGTAAGATATTTGAATAACACATATGTATGACTAAAAATCAACACATATTACAAACTATTTGAACTATTTTTGTGATATAAAATATTTGACCTTAAACAAAAATGGTATTTTCTAGAAACCAAACTTTGAAATGGAAATATGATTTTTTTTCAAACTTATATGGATACAAAAATAAGATATTTAAAACACATTTGAAGCATATTGTATATGGATAGAATCTAATACACATGTACATGATATATCTATATTTTTGACATAAAATCCAAAATAAGTTTTGTTTAACTACAAAACTCCAAACACATGAAATAGAACATCAAAATAAGTTTTTTCAAATATGTGAAGCTTATATGTATATAAATAAAATTTAATATACATTAAACCGTGTAAACTTGTTTTGATTCTATCTATTTTTGAAAACCATATATATGAACTAGAAATCTAAAAACTGGTTAAATCGAAAACCAAACGTATTGAACTTATGTGTGTGAGAACTTGAGCATATCAACACTATCTATCTTTACACAAGATCTAAACAAACTGAATTCTTCTTGTAGAACTCTCTCTCCAAGTCGACGAGATCTAAATACGATCCAATGAGCTTGACTCCAACCGAGTGTTAGATGTGATCTTGACGCGTGAGCTTTTGAATCTACGTGAGATAGCTCCAAAACTCCTTTGTTGAAGCTAAACACGTACTAATATCTTGATCAATAACTGAAACTATATAAATACAAGATTATTAGTAAACTAACCTTCATAAGTTAGTCATCATCATAACTGAGGTGAAAGGCCTCTGGGCTAACAACTGAAATATCCACTATCCAACTAATCTAACCTCCCGATCAAAATAGTCAATCATCAGAACAAACTCTAAATCATAATACATAGATCATTTCTAAACACCAAAAATCAGTCAAACTAACTAACTAACAGAATAACTAATAATGACACGAAACATAATAATTCACATAAAGTGATAAACTAAATTGCACAAATTAATATGAACAAATACAACAAATACTCTCGATAATTTATAATTATAAAATCCACCAATATAATCAACCAATAAATTAAACACTCAGTATCAAGGATAAACAAATAATAATGCAATAAGTAAACATTCATATGAAATGACGCAGTTTTGGGCCCGAATTGCCGTCTGGTCTGCATTGCACGAACCGGTATGGATCTCTGAATTATCTCATGTGTCGGTCTTCGAATCGCCTGGCGTATTGGTACTCTGCAACACAAATCTGGATATGGTCCGGGTCTTCTGTAAATATGACTCCGATCTCTTGTGCAACTGTAACACATAACATACATCACATGCACACTTTAACACAAAACACGGATACACAATGTACACACATACTGATACACATACCCGCACACACATACACACATGTACACAATGCACACACTCACCCATTACACGCATAAACATAAATACATATACACACATAATTATACATAAATACAACACACACACATACACACATATATATACTCACACATGCACACATCTGCACATGCAAACACACATATACGTACACACT